>JAHDVE020007962.1:0-39913 GCA_022606495.2 Halesus radiatus | reverse complement strand
GTTAATCTTGATAAAATATTAACATGAAAACGCGCACAGAAAAATTTCCTCAATATCGTTCACCCATACTACTGCAAATCACATCTACGCACTTTGTTTCTGCCTACACACCAAACGCATAACTTTCATTAGCTCCGTCCTGACGCATGAGAGCGAGCAAGTATCAAGCAAAAGTTGAACATTATTGCAAAGGCCCCAAATATTATTATGGTCATAATTGATTTCATTTGCCTTTTTTACTGCAAAAAAAATATTTGTTGGTTAAGAACTCCCTCTAACGCTAGGAGCGTGGTGATGGATCACTGCCACCTTGGTAGTCCAGGCAGTTTGGTCGTACCTCGGCGACAATCGGCACGCTCCCATCCCATATCTCCCTTTGTTTCTATTATAATCAATATACTGAGGTGGCTTTACTCCAGTTTTCGTTAATGTCTACTAAAAATTCACTTGCAGATAAAAGCCAGCTACCGCAAGTAGATAAATTTGCAAGTAAAACTTTTACAGTTATTTTTAATATTAGAGATGGCAGCACTTCTACTAGTAGCTAACATGTAGAGCGAGTGTGTACAACAGACGTCAGCATATTGATATAATTATTGATGTATATATGTTGTATGTTCCCCAGGCATGTTTGCGGCACCCCGAGTGCCCAAGCTCGCGAGAGAACAGGGACACAGTCTTCTGCCAAATGCGGCGGGCGATGGACCTCATCCACTACGTGGTCAAGGATGGGGTGCTGGACTGCCAGGCGGCCCTCTCACCCAGAACACAGGTGAGACACACACCTGACCTTTCATGACAAACCTGGATTCCAATTTGACCCTCTATGTGACCTTCCTGAAATGGGTTCTCCCTGCGGTTCCAGTTACCGGTGACCGAGGAACCAAAAAAAAATTTCCCATTCAGGGTGACTAGAGAAATTCTGAGACAAAGGAACCGGTTCCTCTAAATATTTTTCGTATCTTGGGGGCGAGGGTGGCTCAAGAAATTCTGAGAGAAAAAAAACTGTTCCTCAAAAATTTCGATCTTTTTATATTTTTTACTTTAGTCATTATATTGAATTTAAAAAAAAAATTATGTAAATCAAATTTAATAATGTTATTATTAAGTTCTGCAAGCATTTTTAGTTGTTATTATTGTGACATCTGTTTCGGCGTTTAGGCCATTTTCAAACTGTGGTTAATCCACATTGCGACGACTTATTTATATGATTTAATTCACCCCACCTTAAAAATTTGATGATAAATAACCAATTAAGAAAACATTGTCAGTTAAATACGAGTAAAAACACATTATAAATGTGAAAACCTCACAGAATTTAGAATTTTAATTGCTTTCTAACTAAATCGGTTTTACCGATAAGAAATCATTACCCATCCATGAAAAAAACCAATGGATCTAGGATTTTTTCCGATGTCTATGGGATTTTTTTAGGCTGGAAAAATCATGCATTAAACCACAGAGCAAATAATAGATGAAGATACCATAACATCCAAGGGGAAGAAAACAAAATAAGAGGGGCGGGGGGTGAGCTAAAGCGTGATTACAATTTAACTAAAACAGTGACTAAATAAAAAGGTTCAATTGTTTACAAAAACCGAATATTTTGTTAGAGTATTAAGTTAGAAGTTAGAGTTAGATCCCTTTTTATAAATGTTTTGTAATTTGCTTACCGCAGTCAAAATCGTGCAAAATAAACGTGGACAGCAGAGAATAAACTGGTGCTGAATTGGGTGTCACGTGACCTTTGTCTCCGGCCGTCGAAATCGTACTAGGACAAATCTATTAACTCTGACATCAGTGCATTGCACTCATTGAAGGCAATATTTTCTGGTTTAAATGACATTCTGGGGAAATTTATAAGTATTTTTTTATCAAACTGAGAGGATTTTTTTTCCTTTAATTTACGTCATATTTATTTTCAATTGAACTCCCACTGAGATAGTAGACCACAAACCGTCATTGATTAAAACACTATAAAAATACAATCTTAGTGAAATATGCAAGATATTGATATTGTGCTTGTGAAAACTGCGGCAAGACTGAACTAATTGTCATAAAATTCGAGAATTCTATGAATGTATAGGTATTAGGTTTTACGTGAGTAATATGATAACGAGGATTGCCGGTTTTAATAATGTAATACATATATGCCTTATTTAAATGGTTTTCCAGGGCTGGGACTGCGATGAGGCACTTGGTGGGGGCGGAGGCGGGGGCGGCGGCGGTAACGAGCGCGTGGAACGTGGCACAGTGATGGGTGCGCTACGACGGCTGGGTCAGCTGGTGGGACGGGCGCGCGCCGCTCATGCGGGTCCTCCACAGCGTGCGCAGCTGGCCCGTGCGCTGGACCAGCTGATCGAGCGAACGCATGACTTCACGGACTCAGCCTACACGGGCCACACGTGCCGGCAGAACATCCTGCTGCTGTGCGACCGCACCAAACTGGAGCTCAACCAGCTACTCAGGGTAGCCGTCAACATGGTGAGCCACTACACTTACACTTAACAATACATACGAGTATCATGTGTCAGGTTGTAGGCTATTTACTGGAGGCCCTTGAATTTCCTGTGCGTTTGGTTCTCTGATTTGGCCAAACCAGCCCGTGAGCAGAATGGCATTTTTTAAATTGATTGTTAAACCAGATTTGTAGTATCCTTGAAATTTTAGCAAAAAGTATGGGAGCAGACGCAGAACATGCTTTACGTATAAATTTAATTCTTGGGAGGGCATAGGAAAGTAAATCTAGCTTTTTTATTTATATTTCATTTTTTATTTATAAAATACATGATATTTAATTAAAACGTTTACATAGAGCAGATTCATTTTTTTTATTATTTATTATTATTTTATTTTTTTCAAGAGAAAAAATACAATTCAAAAGGTCCCGATAAACTACTTTTATGTAGTTTGTCTAACGGGGGCTTGTTATCTAAAACATAAAATTTACAGACAAGGTTACAAAATATGTAAAATAAAAACATTAAAAATAAAAAACAATATATAAAATAAAAACATAAAAAACATGTAACAAGGTTAAATCACGATTACTAAGTGGCTGCCTGTTTCACGATGACCAATGGAATATAGTCACTTTGTATGAAGTCTAGTGTAAACAAACATATGGAATTAGTAAACAAACGTGGTGAAAATTGGAAAAATTATAATAGAAAGTAGAAGATAGAAAGGAGAAAAGGGCATGCATAAGGATTAGATTATGAAAATATACATAACTTTTTTTCTTTTTTTTATATGTGTGCATGCATGCATACATGTGCACCTAAGTAAGGAGCTCAAGCAAAAAATATTATAACTTAAAAAAATATATTCATATAGATCATCAAATTCTGATTCTGAATATATCAGTTTTATTACGTATAATAATTATACATAGCATTTATAAATCATTATTTAAAAATATATAAAGCACAATCTCATAAAAACGCCCTGTTTGTTTGGCATCATTGGATGGCAGCTTCTGACATCACGCGGATTTTCGTGCGTAATTTCCTTCTGTGTAAATTCATTCGATGTGACGTCACACCCTTAACGCCATAGATTTCATGTATTTTGGCAGGCTTTGAAAAATTCTAACTTTAGAAATCATTTTAACTAGGAAATTAATTTTTTTTTTAAATTATTCAAGTTAGAATGCCAACATTGATTAAAAAAAAATTTTAAATGGCCTGGAGTCCCTCTTTGGAGCATTTTGCTTATCATATCCGCTAAAAGTTAAAAATGTTGCTCTGTTATCAGCACAACTATAATTTTCCAGCAATCCCTATTGTCATTAAAGTTTTCAGAGGTTTTGTTATTTTTAGTCCTTGAGACTGCATGAAAATAAGGCATTGTTTGAATCGCTTTCCAGGACGACGTGCTACACGAAGGTGTGCCAGAGTATGGGCACGAGATGGAGGCAGAGTTGGAGGCGGCGTGTGGTGGCGCACTGGAGGCCCTGCGCGCGCTGTGGGCCGCATTAGTGGGCGCCGCTCGCGCGCAGGCAGCCGAGCTGGGTCAGGCAACGGGCGGTGCGGCTAAGCACGCGGCCGAGCTACGGCACCGCTTGCACCCGCATGCCGACCTGCTTCTGGAGCACATAGACCACATACTGGAGGTGAGTGACAACACTGCTCTACCCAACCTAACCTAATCTATCCCAACCCAACTCTCACTCGACGATCTCAGTCACTGCTATCCTTAATGTAACCAGGCCACGAAACTCTAACCTTGGGCAGATAATTACATTTTGGTGCTGCGTTTTTGAAGTAAGTTGGAAGTTTCTTTCTTCCATGTTGGAAGGAAACTTTGAAACGGTGTCCGCATGTAATTACTCCAAAATGTGGGAGAAACAATGCCATCTCCATTGTGAAATTAAAATTAGCATGCTGGAGTTTAGGTATTTCTTGTGGTCCTTCCATCAGATACTGGTGGCCCATGGAATAGGAGAGGGCAAAGTAGCATACAGTACTTTTTGGTCAATGATAGTCTTTCACCAGGATGACCCTGAAACTATCCTCTAATCAAAGCAACAGATATGCAAAGTTGTTAGGACGGTGGTTTTAAATCTTGTATGTTGTGAATATGAGCTTTACAGACAATCTAATAGAAAACTTTTTTTTACTTCTGGAGAGCAAGCCAAATCATATCACATTAGTTTTGTCAACAATGTCCTAATTTTACACGTCCTCTCACTTACCTCTTCCATATAATTCCAGGTGTGCAAACTGCTGAGACACATAGCGCTATCAGAGACGTTACAAGTGACAGCCAAGTTCACAGAGATCAACCTGCGGATATACGGGCCGCAGGTGGTGACGGCCGCCAAGACGCTGAACCTCTACTCGGGCAGCAAGATCGCCAAGGAGAACCTGGAGGTGTTTGTGGACATGTGGCAGTGGCTACTGTCCGACGTCACGGCCGTGGCCAAGGAGGTGCTGGAGCTGGCGCAGGGCAAGCCCGAGAAGCAGGTCTACATGTCGCTGCCTAGACCGGGGGTTAGTTGGCTTGACTCTATATCGGTATAACACAAAAACAGAATGAAGAATGCGTAGATAAAAGTTTTCTTTTATTTAGATCCTTTCGTGGGTCACTCTGAATTGGACATAGTTATGCAGAAATCATCCACCCCAAAAAAGATGAAATTGAAAAAAAGGGGGTTTGAAAATTTATACAAAAGCATATTACGGCAATTGTGGAGTGAATATCACTTTTTTTTCTTATTGAGATTTATTATAAATAAGTAATTTGTTATCCTACATTTTATTATTTGAATGCTTTGTAAAAAATGTTGAAATGTGAAAAGAGATTGGTTTGAACGTTTTCTCTGAATCATTTTATATTGATACTTTTAAAACACATTTAGATGCAGAAAATGTTCAACCCAGCCGGATGTTTTCTAAATAAATAAAAATTGCGTAAAACTAAAAACATTAAAAACACAAAATACGTTCACCCCACATGGACGATTTCTACAAAGCACATTGCCGTAGTTATACTTAATCACTGAATGCATTCACACCACTTGGATGTTTTTTAACAATATTATTGTAAGTTAATATTTTGTAAACTATAAACAGCGGAAAACTTTCAAACCACATGGCCGTTTTTTAAGTCAATTTAGGTCCGATGTGGATTAATATAATTTTGGATTAACAAAAATCTATTGAATTTGGAGCTTGGATGTTTTTGGCATATAAAAATCTCATAGGAAAACATGAAAAAGTCAATTCGTGGGTTGGACGCTTTTTGCATAACTATGTCCAATTAATTAACATCCTGGTAATTTTATTTTTAAAAACAACTAACATTTCCTATTTCCTGACAGTATGGACTTAAAAGTAAATGTGTTAAAACAGTACGCATTCGAAAATCGCATGAGGAAAAGTTTTTTGCCGCTGTTGAAATTTGTATATTATATAGCAAGGGTTCCCAACCTTTTTTTTATTTTGGGATGTACTTTTTATTTTAATTTTCATGGCGATCGACTTCTTATAAAATTCTTAAAAGTAAGAAATTTTATTGTTTTTTATTGTTCATTTTAAAAATTAATTGTTTATAGATATAGAGAAGCAAAGAAAAATACAAAAATTTTCGCGCAATTTTTCTTCAATTCACCGTTGTCTAACAATATCCACTACAACAAAAGGGTCCTTTACTTTGACCAATTAAACCTCTTCATCAACAGATGAGCACGAATCCAGTAAAAGTAATTTTTTGTCCTGCTATAAGGATATATAATTTTTTTATAAATTTAAAGCGTGGGAATCATTATTATTTTAAAAATTCATAATCGTAGTTTATTAGGATCGACCAAATTTAGCTTGGCTAGTGACCGGTTGGGAACCCTCGTTGTAGATGATTTAATAGTTTTTGTCTATGCCTACCTCTTTTCATGAAACTTACTAGATAACAGTCAGAAATAAGAAGATTACTTGGTCTTATTGTGGTTCATTAACTCCTTCAGTAATCATTTAAAACATATATATCTTCTATAAATGCCATTTTGGGCCCAAAATGGGACTGAAAGTTGATATTATGGTGCATCTGTCTTTTGTCTCTCTTCCGCGTACCATAAATCGTAATTATTTTCACCGGAGTATATTCGGGTGTGCTTATTTTTGCACATAATAGCCGCCCGAGTATACTTGGGCGTGGTCCTTAAGCAGTTAAAAAAAAACATTTTGTTGATAAATATATTCTGATTATGCCTTTTGTTCTGATTTGCAGAAACATGGAACAACTAGTAAACCATTGAAAGCTGTTAGGTTAGATTCAGAAGAGCAAGCGAAAATTGCTAAATCTGGACTAGAGATGAAAATGATGTCTTCAGAAATGGATGCAGAAACCGACAAATGGCAAGAAAGTGGGGCAGCGCTAGAAGAAAATAATGATATTGTTAAAAGGTAAACTGAAACTAATATTTACGGATAATAATATGTTTATATATATTTGGAAAACACCAATAGATGCAGGATATGTGAATAGGGTGTAGAGACTCCAATTCACTTACGGTTCCAATGTTCCACCTTGATGGGAAGAAGGCTCAGCAACCTGGGAGACATACTGCCCAACCATGTGACATAGCCGAATATCCAATGACAACCCTGGTGAACGTTACTGTCAAGGGAATAAGGTAAAACCGAAGATAGCACAATGGGCCTATAGCCTCTTCACGGGAGTTATGTAAACCGTGTCCGTTTCAATAAATTGTTTAAATTAAAATAGTGTTTATAATTAAAATATATATGAAGAGAAATTGGTAATCAGTGACATAATTGTAAAAATTAATTAATATGTGTAATAATTATTGTAATACATACATAATTGTATTTTTTAATGTTTTTAGAGCAAAAAACATGTCATCTATGGCGTTTGCAATGTACCAATTCACCAAAGGAGAGGGACAGCTGAAGACAACGCAGGATTTGTTTACACAAGCCGAGTACTTTGCGGAAGAAGCCAATAGATTATATAAAGTTGTTCGCCAATTTTCTTATCAGGTAAATTAAATTCAAATCCTAAAAATGATATGTGCGAGATCCAATAGTTCAATTACCTATTGAATTCAATATTAGCTAATAATAATAAATTTTCGACTAATAGAGGCTACCACAAATACTGTGCTATTTGAAATAATTATCCTAAATACAAAATATTTCTCCACATTTGAACCTGCGTAAGATCTTGTTTACTCATCTAATTTCTTAAGTGGGGAACAGTAAAGTGTGTAATTATTAATTTTTCACATTCTATATAGAGCGTATAAAGGCTTCATTCATTTAAACAGAACAACCTGAAAACTAATATAAATGTTCAAGTTATTCAAATTGCAGAACATTTAACACCATAATAATTTATGCATGTGCTGACTACTATTGTCTCAATATCGGGTAATTTGCAGGCTTTTATTTAAATTTCATTTTTACGTTAATACTTTTATTATTAAGTCTTTTCTTAATTTAACTCGGAAAAATCATTTTATACATTTCTTTACTGTACCATTTCCAGGTTCCAGCAGGAAGTAGTAAAAAGCTATTATTAGAACACCTGGACAAGGTCCCCACCTACGTGCAGCAGCTTCAGTTCACCGTGAAGGATCCCACCGTGGGGCGGGCGGCCACCTTCAGCAAAGTGGATAATGTCATCCAGGAGACCAAGAACCTCATGAACATTATCAGCAAACTTGTCACCACGTGCTTTGACTGTGCCAGCAAGGTAATCATTAATACGACTCTTAAATAAATTTAACAACTATTATTACTTATTCTCATTCCTCATAGCCTCATTCACAGAAGAGTTAAACGTTCTGCATAACGGGTTTTTTTGAACACATTATCTGATAAGACGATACAATTTGCAGAAACATAATTTTTCAAAAAACAAGCAAGATATTACGAAAATAGGCTCAACCGGTGCACGGCGGGCCGTGTACAAAATTTTAACCTTCGCACACTATGGAAGTATTTGGCCGCGGGAGTTCGGCATTCCAAAAGTTAAGTCTCTAAAATTTTTAGTATTCAATATTACTGAGCTACTATTCAAATTTCCTGTCAAATACAATACAAAATCTGACTTGATGAAAATTTGTTTGTGCTGAAGGACTCCTTTTGTGAATGAGGCCTCGTCAATTGTTTTTTTTTTCTTTTTGTTACTTTTTAATCAACCTGTCCTACATCTCTGAGATTTAAAATTGCATTATTGTAAGTTATACCCTCTTGGAAGTGGGGATTCTTAATTTTTATCTAGTAACCTTGTTTCTTAATAATGTAGAACTTCAATTTGTTAATATTGTACAGAATAGGGTATTTTCACTGTTTTTTTTTTTACTGTCGAAAAATTGAAGAAAAAAATTATGATAACAATGCCATTTTTATGTTTACGAATAAATTTTCTACAATTATTTATAAATGTGTCATTTTTGATATGCCGCCAAAATGACATTTTAGTTTTTGTTCGACAATATGGTGTTGTTATTAACAGCCATTTTAGCCAGTTCGAACCGTTTCAGAATGTGCAGTTTTAGACCGTTTTTAAAATCAAATATGTGAATTAAAATTACACATTTATAGTGTGATCAGGATCAGAAATATGAATTTTCAATCTTCAACACGTTTTTAACAGTATCCATAATTTGTGAAAATACCCTATTACCTGGGCTTTTGTAAAATGTCACGTTCTCATATTATTTTTTTTGTATTTTTTACCCCAATACCCCAGTAGGTACCTTTATGATTGTCTTCCTCAAATTTCCAATAATATTTTTATGCATTTATAATCTTATTGGAATGGATGAGTTTTCTTTCATAATTGTTTTATAATTTCAGTTTGGTTTGTATATGCCTGAAAGAATTGATTTAAGTTGGACACCGAGTTTGAAAAAGGCAGAAATTCATAAAAGCTGCAATGCCATATCAAATTAAGTATGGGTTATTCAATATTGCACTGAGTTTGGCTACACCTCCATTAATTTATTGTTGTGCTTGAAATAACAAAATTTTGACTTAAAACAATAACTCAAACATATTATAAATATACCTAGCTATATAATACGTATAAATAAATAATATTTTCATTGTATTGCAAGGTATTTTCTGATGGTTGAATTTACTTAATAATGCTAAAAATAACCTTACTAATATTATTAACTTAAATTAGCGCTGGGATTACTGCTAAACCTTAATATAAAAACATGCAATAAGCTTCTGCTTGCATACATAGTTTTATTTCTTTATCAGTGTTTGAAATTAACACTCCTCGTGCTGTACTTATACTTATCTCTACTTACAAGAAATCCTAATGGGGTTGATCTTTATCTTATCTGTATGGATAAGTTTGATTTAGGGCCGGTATTTCAGTATACTCAGGAATGTTATCAGTCAGATTAGGTGGTCAGGATTCCTACCAGAGATTAACTTGACAAACGTAAATATCTCTCAAGCCGAGCTTAAAAAGCAACTGAAATGCCGGTCCTTCTATGGGCTAGTATTAATTACAAAAAAATATCTATGGATTGCTCTATCTATAAACAAGCATTGGCAGCTACATTATAAAAAACTATATGTATATACAAATACTATACCGTATGTGTGCTGATTTGCTGCTATTGGATTTGATAGTGCAAAATTGATTTGTTAATTTGAAAACACCTTATATATATCCATCTAACTTTACCCTGAGATTGTCAATAAAAATTGTTTTTCTTTCAGCTCTTCAATCTTTTTTCCTTGTAAAAACTTGTCCTAAACATAATATATTGTTCTGCAAGTAAACTAAATGTTTGGGGTCCTTAAAAGAGCATTGAGAGTGAACAAGATGGGTTCATGATTTTCATCTGTAGGGTCACATACACAAAGAAAATATGGCATTCATAACTCAATTATATAATTGCGTGAGCAAATGTTTTTCCAAATAAGTGATTCAATAATTTCTTGCACGTATTCAGTGTTGCCACATTTACCCCAAAATAATGTACTCCTTTCTTCCCAGTACAAGTTGGACTTCAGCGACTTGGCAGGGCGCATGGGGGGCTCGGGCAGCGGGGGGCGCGAGGAGGACGGGGGCGGGGGCTGCGGGGGAGACAGCAAGGGCGGGGGGTCGGGGCCCGACACGAGTATGTGACAATTCGGCATGGGCCGCCGGGGCAAAGGCGACTCCCGGCGGACCAGGGTCAGCTTCCTCCTCTTCTAAAGCGCGCCTGCACCAACACCACCTCGTGCCAGAAGGCTTTTCACTCATACAAGCCTGCAGAAGCATACAATGTTCTTATTGAGTCGTTGTGACTGAAATCTGGGTAGGTACCTACTCATTATATTGACTTATCTATGTAAAACCATAGAGTTCTCTCTTTGAATTATTATTGTTCTAACAAAATTCAAGAAAGCACAATGTTTTTACATAGGTAAATATCATAGAGAATAATCCACCTTGAGAATGTGGGTCAGATATAACTCAATGTTCCCATTTTTCAAGTATGTAACCGTGGATCAAAAATACAACTCAATTTTCTCATCATTTAGGTATGAAGTTAATTGAAGTAGGTCAGTTACGAGTCAAGAAGATAATTGATCAGTTACGACTCAATGAGACTATTGGTCAGTTCGAACAATTTTATTGATCAATTGCTAGTAATATTGTATTTATTAGAGATATATTTCACCAGTGCCATGATTGTATATTAGTTTAATCCTTCCGGAGATTGTATTTTTTGTGTGTTAGTGTTTAATTATCACAAGCAATTTGAATATTCTGTCAAAGTATACATACAAAAAATACATTTTATCTAGAATGTTGAGTGTATTTTACACAGGTAAGAGATGTCCAGCACTTACACACAATAAATATATATCTCCCAGGAAGTGTTCAAAGAAAATAAAGGCTAGATCAGTTCTCATTTGTAAATTTGATGGAAATTTTGCCTTATCATTGTTCTATGTCATTTTTAGACCAAGTTACATGAATATAACACTTAGTGTTCTATAATTTAATATCTAGTTGTCAGATATGTTTTATTTGAAAATAATTGATTGTACAGAGTGAGTTTTATGAAATAGTATTTTTTGAACTACGCCGCAATATCTGTAACTGACACTGCCTGTAGTAACTACATATTACTTAGGTATATAACATATGTTTGTGATACCAAGTGTTAACTAAATTTGTATAAATGAAAAGCTGTTCTTTAAAAGTACAATAATCTTTACTGTACACGATCTAGTCAAGGAATTAGATGCTTCGAAACACCAGAGTTTTAAACTCTGCGTGGGAATATTCCAGCGAGATTGCTGATATTTCCATAAGCTTGTATACTAACTAGCACATTCTGCTATGATCAACGAAATATATCATGCAGCGTGAAGGATTACATTTCCATCGCCAAAATCACCTTTATTTTCATCTGAAGACAAACATGAAAAACTCATCAAGTCTTTTAAAAGTAACAGATGACAAAACCAGTTTTTTTTTGTTAAATAACAAGATACAATTAGCTTAAAATAAAATTAAGTGTTTAAAAATAAATACATAATGCTTTTATTTAAAATTCTCCAATATACAATTTCTTTGGTTTGGACACTGTTTGGTAGATTATAAATGTAATCCTTCACTTCAATACTTCAGCCATTAACAAGCTCTTTTGTAAATTGAATAATGGTCAAAAGGCTTTAGTGACTTAAAGCAAACGACGATGGATACTGTTTTACTATGTAAAACAGTAGGAATGAAGACGGCGCGACAGTGAAATGTCGACGCCGGCGCCGACCCCAATGGACAGTTGGGCAAGCATGATAATTTATCTCACCACGAGACTTGAATGAATATTCGACTCCAATGTTGTGATTTACTACTATTGTTTGATTAGAAAAAGTGTTGATGTTCGAATAAAGGTAAATTAAAGAAATTATTAATTGTTAGAGGTAGCCTCGCCTAGATAGAAGATACTTTACGAAACATTTTGTCCGCATTTGCGGAAAAATAAACTTATCATTCTGAATATAAAAAGTAATTTTGTACTCGGTGTCATAATGCGTAGGTTGATGATTAATGTTAATGCCATAGCCCCTATTTACTTTGTATTTCTTACTAACAATTTTATAAGAAGTCGCAATATGTAATCTTGTAAAACTATGTGAGAGATTTATCTAAATGAGGGCCAATGTTATGAAAATGGAGGTATCAAATGACATGTGTATGGAATATGATAACAATAATATAATAAATCCTTTCATATCTGTTCTAATGAGTGGGCAAAACTTGGATATATCTATGGATGAATTACGTAAGATTGTGTTTATTTTTAAGTATTAAAACTTATCATTATGATTGTGTTTACTTGATTTAATATAACTATATTAAGAATTTACATTTTCAACCAAAAACGATATTATGTATGTAATTAGTTTGGATCAACATAATGTCTATGGTGGGATGGACTTGTGCGTAATAAATAATTCATAATTATTACGTTTTAACTAATTTCTAATATGAGCTGGTTTCAGTGCACTATTAACAGAACAAGATTACTCCTTTCCAAATTTTCCGCTAGTAAAAAATCAATTAAGAAAACTTGTTTTGAAACCAACATAACGAATGAATAATTTTCTTTTACCATAGACATGGTGGTTACAATACAAATTTTCTATTTTTGTCTTTGGTCTAGCGTTTTACACTTCTACTTTAATGCCTCCCATCGTAGACGTATTATTATAATTCCTTGTGTTTTTCTTTGTTAATTTTATTGTCAAAAATAGACAAATTTATGAAAGTCATATAAAACATTGTGTCTACAAAGCAATCAATATTTTTGGCGAGTTTTTTTATGGTTAGGCTACAATTAAATTGTAAGATACCTAGTACGTTTGTGTTTATGTTGGATTTTGTGCAATAATTAGATACTTTTATTAATCTTAAATTACCGTGAAATTCAGAGTAATTTGTGTTCACATGTTACCTTGGGATTGGACAATATTAATGCATTAATAAACTAAGAAAAGTCATAGATTTTCGCCGAAAGCCATTTGATATAAATAATAATGTAAGGTTTCATTTCTCAATTTCAAATATCATTTAAACATTGAGGTTGTAAATAATACTTTGTGAAAATGTAATCTTATGTATTGTAATGGATTAACGATGGTGAAAAAATATAATATTATGACTTTAATGATCATCATTATGCGTTGTAGATGTCCGATAAATAAGTAGAAATATTTCAATGAAACATCTCCATCTCGCAAGTATTTAATATTTGTGAATTCTCCATTATATTTGGGTAAGAGACTGACAATCATCTTAAATAACTCCGAAATTTTAACTATCAGTTCAGTCAAAAAGTTTATTTTTTTCTAGTTAATTATAATTTACTTTTCAATAATCTAATAATGTTGCACGCAAAAACATTTTTTTTGTCTAATGTAACTTGTTGCTATTTTCTCATCGATTAAAGACCGATAACCATTAAAAACTCTAAACCTAATGTGACAATACAATCCGCATTAGTTTTTCTTGTAAATTGTCCATTTTAAAAATTTTCCTTTTTGTTTATAAATAACACAGGTGGTTTACACAAAACAGTTTAAAATAGAGAGGCTATTGTTTACTTAGTGGCAAAGAGCAACAATTGAGGAGCTGGATGCAATAACTACTTAGGCTGCTCTCTGACGGTTCGGTGAGAAATGAACATTTCCCTCGTTACTGCAGACACTGCACAGAAAAGTCAAGTTTGCTAAAGTAAGGTAACGGTTTTGCAAAGCAGTCCATTGTGGGACTTTTCTGCGCAGTGTCTCCAGTAGCGAGTGAAATGTTTATTCCTCACCGGACCGTCAGAGAGCAGCCTTAAACGCACACAAGCTGTTTTTGCTCCCATCGCCTTTTTGATATCTCCAATCCCTTCTTTATCTGCTATGTAAATATTACTTCTGTAGGTTTTACACAGATGGAGCTACATGCAAAAGTTTGAACACTAGTTGCATGTGATTCTTGCATTTCAAAAACTTTTAACGTGTTTTGCTAAAAAGTACATTTTCCATCATAAGGAGTTATTGCATCCGGCTCCTCGATTACAATTCAATGTATATATATATATTTTATGAAGAAGCTCACGGTAGCTTAATGAACCAAAAAATGAAGTCAGGACGTTAACACCAATTAATTTTACTTTACGATATGTAGCCAAATATCCGTTTTATATTTATGTGAGCGCATCTTGAAATCTTATAGAGTTTGGTAAATAAACCTTCAGGAAGATAATCTCATGATGTAAAAAATCATTTTCTGTGTGGTCACGTTTTTTGTTTTAAATCTTCTTATAGCAGTTAACTTATAATATTACATATTCTCATCAAATCGTTCTACATATTATGTATGTAATGAAAATGTCAGTGACTAATAATAATGAATCGTTGGTTTGTTTGTTTGTTATAATGTCTCACAAGAGGTTGGTTGGTTGACAAATGAAATAGTTTAGTGAGGAAAAGGGAGAAAGAGTATAGATTTAAGAGACCCATCCCTTAAAAAGACTTATCGAATAGTCTCTTTTGCAAACTAACAATCTTTATAGACATTAATGGCTGAGGAGCTGATACGGTCACTTATTACACATGAGCACTTTGTATTCTTCCAATGATCAAGTCAACTGTTTAATATAATTGTTTGTACCGCAATATTTCCTTTAAAGAATGGAATACTTTACGACATATTTCATAATATGACAAACTGATAATCACGCTTATAGTCATGAGGAGTAAACAGTAAGTATTAGAATAAAATGTTTCTATAATCACGGCAGAACACAGTTCAAATAATAATAAAGTAAAATGTTGTAGAAATACTGGATGTAATGTGCCTGTTTAATATACTTACATACATATATTACTGAATACGAATACCTTTTGTGCAGGGATAGTAGAACTAAGGTGATTGTTACCCGAACTCCAATTAAGTTATAGAGACCGTCGGCGGGCACGCCTCCGCAGTGCCGCACACCACCTGGCTGCAGCTGACTGGAGACTGGACGACTGGACATCTATCTAAGCAGATGCTTTTTCTACAGTTAACTGTTACAGCAAACTCGTGTCAATGTAATATAATAAATTATTGTTATTGTATTCATGTGCTTGTATCACTATTATAATGTACGGACTTTTTCAATTTATTCTCTTTTTAATGTTTCACTAATCATCAAAATGTTATTAAATCTCTTTCAATTTTCTTAACTAGAGTAGATCTTTAAATTACGTATTATTCAGTCTCAACGGTTTCACCTAATAAGATAAAATCTAAAGTAACCTTCAATGTAAAACATTCGCAAACATGATCGCTTTAGATGGTCGCCAGGGTCAAAATTATCCGATTGTGAACTTGTTTAGTTGTTATATTCTATGAGCTTCCTTAAAGTAGAAACACATTTGTGTGTAGCCAAAAGTTAGAGGATGATTGTAATGTTTCCTTTGTCACTATCACCGTGTCACTGTGTCACTATGTTACTATGTCACTGGTCACTGTAACACTTACGGAGATGCAGTGTTGTGTTGCGTTGTGGTTATCCTTTCCCCGCATGTCTGTAAACGTACTTTATCGGTGCGGCCACAACACTGTCATCTTGACTATGAGATTCAGAGCATTTGCCGCATTGATAATTCCTTTACAACTAATAATAATAAATGCTTTCAAATTTTTAATTCAAAAATGGAAAAAATGCCAGTACCTTTTTATCAGTTTATCGATTAAATAAATTTTTATTATATTATATATATTTTAATTGCTTCATACCAATTCCCTCTCGGGGAGATTTTCTTCTATTAATATTATCATCCTTTTCTTACTTCAACTCCTACGCAAAACCTATTAAGTTGACGATATGACAATATAATTCAATTTTTCAATACTTGCTTCCGGCAAATAATTCATAAAAGAATTATCAATTTGGTATGTGTCCTTTATCATAACTTGTAAAATGTAAGACGGTATGAACTTAATTCTAAATGCCTTTGTTAAAAATTAAATGTAATATTATTTAGGAATTGAATAAGATATTCACAGCAAGGTGTGTGTACACCATCAAGCAAAGTCCTTCATTAATGGCAATCACAATTGATACTAGTGTTACTCGATCATAACTCCCTGTAGAAATGTGTATTTGCCAGATTGGAAATGAGAAGATTGTGTTCTTTACTTTAATTTGTTTAGGAATGGTCTTTTAGCTTTTGGAAACTAATGAATGTATTTTGAGTTACTATTGAATGTGACAATTCAAAACGTAGTATAAAATGAAGCAGTTGTTAATATATTTTTACTATGTAAAACTTAGAAATTATATAATTACGTTACCAAAGTGTATCAATCGTTACAGTTAGCAGTAAATAATAGTCATATTTTTCCAATAGCGCTGCCAAATTATTCTTAATACTTAGTTATTAGTTAAGACATAAAAAATTTCATTTGTATTTTTTAATTCGTAATAGAATAGTATAATTTTTATGTATAATCTATTTAAATACATAAAGGATGTGATTCCTAAAGATATTTTCGTTCTTTTTTACCTCCTTACCTGCATACCTTTTTTATCACCCTGTTCCAGTTCCTGTCTGTAAAGATAATTCAAATTCAAGTTTTCATAAAACTCAACTTAAATCAAACTTGAGTTTGTGATCGTTCGGTATTTTTTAAATAAATTTTGTTGTGAATTTTTCGGCAACTGCATCTTTCTCATTATACACGTGTTTGACTAATCACAAAATAAATTACAGTTTTCGTTGTCCCGGTCTCCGAGCAAGATAATACAGGCAAATCATTTTAAAGAGCGCACGTTTGAATGTATTTGTGCACACCACAATAGTGGTTCAAATTGGTTTGAAATAGTTTAGAACACCCACCCGCAATCCCCTCTTACCTCGCAGCAGTCTCACGATACAGTCAACCGCCACACAAGCAAGAATCTCCAAAACTAAGCCAATCATCGGTTTTTATCATACCGAAATATTAAAGAAAAAAATGCTTATAATTTCCTGCGGCTAATTTAAAATAGATTGTCGCAATTCCTTTAATATTTTGTAAAACAGAATGGAAAATGAAAAATCTTTGATCATGGCAAATTCAGAACTCCGAACGTTTGATATTAAATAAGAAATATCGAAATCTCTTCAGTTACATTTTCAGAAAAAACACTTACCCTTTTAAAGCGGCCCATAAAAGTGGCTTAAGCAATGATATCACGAACATAGACACGTTATTGTCTCACATTATTTACACAAAATGCGGCAAAGTAACAAATACAGTTAAACACTGGTCACGTATGCCAAAGACAGACATTCAAAAAATCTGTGGGTATGGACGAAATAGATGACCGGGCGTCGTTGTCGCACTTAAAAAGTGTCGAGTACTGCATCCTTCACCCCGGGTAAGGGTAAGTCGGGAAAAACAAGTCATAGGAGCATTAAATAAACTCTTATTATTAACTTCTGGGAAAGCCATGTTGGTAGATAGTGTATATGTATATCTTTCTACAGAAGTTGAAGTGAGTATAGAAATCTACAGAGGTTAATGACATTCACAGTAGTAAAACGTGTTAAATACTTTCAAACCAGTAAGTTTTACTTTTAAAAAAAAATTTTCAAATGGTCTGAACAGTACAAACAGTACAAAGGCGTACAATCATCTTGGCACACTTGAATGCGACCAGCAGTCGTCCATTTCTGTGTTATTTATTATGAAATCATAGTATTATTATTACAGAGTTTTAGTGTCTTAAATTAGTAGCATCTTTTGCCATTGTCAGTAAAGGAATTCCGTATAGGCGGCTCAGTCCCGTTGGAGATGACTTTGTTTTTTTTTAATGATGAAATTAATTATTACGTTATCCGTTGTACGTTTTCTTTCCCTAATCGAAAAAGAAAACGAATTCAGAACGCCGTCCGAGTATTTCCCAATTACATAACAGTATGTCATTGGAAGTTGAGAGATAATTGTATTATTTATAATGTGATTTGCCTGTACTTATGAAAGAAATATTATTTCTTGGATTTACTAATGTTTGCCGTGTAATGGAAACACATTCTCACACACGGGAGGGGCATTTGACACTTATTAACGCAATTCTGTTAGAGATAGCACATGACCTCACGCGATGCGTGACAGTTTTTACACTAAATCAAAGTAGGGCAATTACTGTATCTTTTACTCCCCACTGTGTGAGGTCTACAACAAGTCTATTGTTCATAATGTCATTGGCCATAGTAAAAAAATTTGCTTGATAAAAATTTGGAAAATTTTCAAACAAATAAATTATGTTGATTTTTATCATTCGGAAAGAAAATTATAAGATTCCAAGCAAAATTTAGTGAAGAAATCTTATAAGATTTTTATAAAACCAAATCCCTACCTTCACCCTACCCTTTCCTCACAACATATCCCAATTGGGGATTCCATAGTCCCATTGGCCTCAGACGGATGTGAGCAGTTGGTATTCTTGTGTGGTATTCACACAAAAAAAGCATTGTATTAAAAAGATAAATTCACAAAAACCGATGAAAGACTTCCAACAATTTCTAACTTTTGACAGCTCAATAAGTCCCATTAAGTACGCTGACAAACATGCGCCCGTGGGGATTTCACGACTGGCGTTGGGTGGAAAAAGTCAGGAAAAGTGCAATCTGAATTTTTACTTCAAAGCATAATTTACATAAAGTGCCCATAATGATTTTTTCCAGAAAATAACCCATGGAAACTTACTGATTGATCTCGTTTCACTGATTTAGATAATGAAATATCATTTTCACCAAAAAGAGTAGTTAGTTAACACGTTCATTGCTGACACCGCGCGTCACGCGTTTACAGTAATTTGACCGGCATGCGCGCAACGCGCCTCGCGCATTCCATTTCCGGTCTAAAACAGACGCAGCCATGTGGTTTTGAGTCGTTTCTAGCCTCAGCGCTAGGCACTGTCACTGTTCGGCAGTTTGAATAGATCCGTCATTCATACCGGTCGTTAGAAGAGTTTTGTCATTGTCGTGCATAAAGCAGCGTTTACGTTTACGTTTACGTCCATACGAAATTTTTCCGAATGTAAATACTCCTTTAGTTCGCCATAATAAATAAAACATTACACATTCCTCTTTCTCGTTTTCTTTCTGAAAAAAAACAGTAAATTATGATGTCTATACAATATTATGCTCATGTAAACACTCCTTTAGTTCGCTCGACCTTTCAGTCAAATGTTCTCAGCATGGCATTAATATGTACGAATTTTAGTTAGCAATGAACGTGTTAATGAGTTTTACCTGTATAGGAGCGATATGCAAATACACAAATGTATGTGATAGAATACGAAGATTCAGAAATGAAACAACAGTCTCAAGTTTTAAAATATTTTAATAAAAGATACTGTATATATTACATCACTTTATAGTAAGCAATAATTAAAATTCTGGGTTATTACTTTTATACTTTGTTTTGTATAAAAGAATTAGATACAAATACTCAAGTACAAACTATATAAAATAATTATAAAACTTAATTAATGCCACAATACAAAGATACAAAACATTTATACAGGAAAGTTGAGCCTTGGAATGAGAACGTCCTGTGTACTGACGACAAGTGGGATTACCGGACCACTGGACTGCTGACCTACCGGTCTACTGGATCTGCTCAAATGCCAAACAAACAAATCTCTATCTAATATGCATTGTACTTTAGGATAACAAGGATCTTCATATGAATCGATTGAGGGATTCTTTACACAAAACTCTTAAATGCTCAATTTTCTAATTTATAATCTTACATTATTATATTTGAGGGGAAGGAAATAGAAGATGCCACACTTAATATAAATGATTACATGGAAAATGCAAGCTAACATCTTCGTCAGATATTAATATTAAATCGTTATAACACAGAATTTCAACTTTAATACTGTTTTAGCATATTACGTGTTTAGAATCTAGGAATATGGTATTTATTAGATTTAAGAGAAAAATGTAAAGGTGCGATGGGTCAAGGGTCAGGGTTCAAGGGTCAATAGAATGAATGGAGGTATGGAACTAGCGAGGGTGCGATGACGGAGAGGAGAGCTACCGGAACTGGCCGTCGCAGGTTCCATCGAGTAGTGGCTCCCCGGCTACCAGCCTACCTAATCAAGTCTTATAAGAGCAAGATATCCCGAGGTGGAATACTCCTATAAACTATTGAGATTTACACAACAAATGGTTTAGACTCACAATAAACAACTATGGTATTATTATTACATAGATCTGAGGAAAGATCAGTCTACTTTATGTCTAAATTACCGAGGAAATTACTTTACATTAAAATAGTGATGAAACCACTTTCCCCGTCTATCCTTAACGGAATCAGCCTCTTCTAAACATTCGGCTAATCGCCTCACGCCTATCACACGTTCAAACGGAAATATGGAAATAACCAAGAGCGTCTTAATAATTTATTCATCAAAATTACATATAAATAATATTTATACCAATCAATATTACATAGAAAATTGTAGAGATATTTTGTATTCTAATTTAATAAATACAAATGGTGTTTCATTTTAACCGACTAACTACACCTAGAAATCAACATTCCAAGGAAAATTACATTCTTTAAAAGGGGGAATGAAGCATTTGGTGGAATGATAGATTACGTTTCGATCGTCAAATAGGGATGCAATGAAATTACGTCAATTCGCCGTTACCGATTTTGGCAAAAATATGTTTTTGGTTTAATTCATTTACCATTAGTTAATAATATTCATTTAACACATGTTAAAATCTTTGGAAGTAAATGAAATATTCCTTAGAATGCTCTAATCATAATAATGCAAAGCAATAATTATTATTAGAAAAAACAATACGATTTACTTCTATAATATAAATATTAATATTGGCAGTTACCATCAATGTTCATCACAAGAGATTAAGTCCATGCTGCTTGTGAGTAATACTTCTTACCGACAGAGCCTTTGACTGTCAAAAAAAAAACCTATATAATGGCACACATTTTATACATACTTTACCATTTGAACTGCGACGCTCAAACTGACATCGCGCGATGCACGCCAACCAGAGAAATGATTTGAGCAGATTTGGTCGCCTTACTGACCAAACAAACATATTCTATTACTGAATTAATACACATGCAACCAAATAAATCCTATCCTTAACTAACTTAGAATAATCCTTTTTTCTTCTTGTCTTTTTTCTCCTTCCCGTCCATAGTTCTGAAAGCACAACAAACAAAACATTAGTACAATGTTTGATCAAACAATTATTTGTATCAGGCTCCACTCGTATATATAATCTTTCAGAATATATTAAATTGTCTAATTCCTTATTTACTCTTTTTTTAAATGTTTGTGTTAGCCGAGGATTGCCAGCATCTTTTTTCATCTTATTATTATAATATATAATAATAATCTACCTTATACGAGGTGTGATCAAAAAATACGGTAACTGAATTTTTATAGCAGAAACTGCTGGCGCTAGATCCATTTAAAGTAATAAGTCTGATATCCGGATCCTTTGAGATAGTCAATGCCAAGTTTGAATAAGTTGTGACTTGTCAGCTTCCAGAGCCGGAGGAGTGAGCTCGTTTGTTTACCAGTGGCATGCAGTCCATAAAGACTGAAAAGCTTTGCTTACCATAAGAAAAACGTACCATTAAAAGATTTTTTTTTACATATGACAAATATCTAATAAAAATGTATTTTTTCCATGAACGCTCCACTTGTACGCTCGTTTATTGAGTTGCACAAACAAGCAGTGGAAGACAATAATAAAAGGGTTATTTTCAAATATTCAATGCACAATTCATACCCCAACTTCAAAATCTATGCACAGCCTACCTTTGGTCATAGAGCAATGAACCCACTGGTGTTTACCGTGCCTGTCACGCATCATGAATTTCGAACAACGTGTTTACATTGAGTTTTGTTTTATGTTGCAAAAAAGTGCAAAAAGAAGCTCATAAAATGTTAAAATCGGTGTATGGAGATAATGTGGTGACTCTGAAGACTGTTTAAAAGTGGTATGAGCGATTTAAAACCGGAAATGAGTTGGGACGACCTTCCACCTCAAAAACAGACAAAAACATGCAAAAAATGGCAAATACGGTTCGTTCAAACAAACGATTAACTATTCGAGAGTTTACAGAAGAACTGAACATCTTGTACGCGTCTGTGCAAAGCATTTTACACAATAATTTACAAATGAGACGAACGAGTGCGAAATTTGTTCCCAGACTTTTAAGATTAAAGCAGACTGACAAAAAGAAGGTAAATCGTGTGTCAGTTTGCACGGAATCGAAGATTCATTTTAAAGCAGATCCGGACTTCATGACCAAAATTATAACTGGGGACGAAAGTTACTTGTATGGATATGACGTTAAGTAAAAATTCAGAGTTCCCAATGGAAAATGAGCCGGCTCTCCTAAGGCACGTCAGTCAAAGTCAAATGTCAAGGTTATGCTCATTATTTTTTTTTATAGTGAGGGCATAATGTGATCAGAGTTCGTTCCAAGAGGAACAATTGTAAACTCCAAATATTACAAGGGCTTATTGCAACATTTGCAAAACGATGTACGGAGAAAGACACCAAAAAATGGCCCAATGGCTTCCTCCTTCATAATGACAATGCGCCATGCCACACCTCACTTCTTATCCCAAAGTTTTTGGTCGAAAAAAAGGTTCCTGTCTGTCCACAACCGCCTTACTCTCCGGATTTGGGACCATGCGACTTCTGGCTCTTCACAAAAATAAAAACCATACTAAAAGGAAAACGTTTTGACACCATTCCCGATATTTAGGGCCACAGCGGAGCAGCTGAAGAAGGCCCTTCCGAAAGAAGCCTGCCAGAAATGCTTCCAATCATTAGGCATTACTTAAAGCGTCTTTGATCATGGAATCAACGTTGGGATAAGTGCACAGCTAGCCAAGGAGAGTACTTTGAAGTAGATTAATTCAAATTTGATGTAAGCTTATTACTTTGTTCGTAATAAAATTATTCACCTTATTTTTTGATCACATCTCATATTATAAGATTCAACATTAACACATGGTTTAGAATCGGTAGACAAAGAGTAACATCTAACAGTACAGGAATTAAACATGTTAGTAAATGTTACTCGACTTTTAACCAACATCCCTTGAGTGGAAAATACTGAATTGCAGTGAGGAGAGGAGAGAAAAGTTGGGTTGGGTTGGGTTGGATTAGGTTAGGTTAAGTTAGGTCTGACTAAGTTAGGTTCGGTTAAGTTAAATTAGGGTTAGGTTAGGTGCTGAATGCAGGGGGTGAACTCACTCCTTGCTGTTGGCCTCCAGTGACCTCCGCCTGAGGTCGTCCAGGGACACGCCGGACTGGCTCTCCCAGGCGGCCACCTCCGACTCCAGCTGCTTGCGGCGGTCCTCCAGCTCGCGCGCCTCCTTCTCCAGCGAGCGCAGGGTGCTGGAGTTGCGCCGCGCCAGCTCCGCCTCGCTGTCGCGCAACTTCTGTCGCTTCTCTCGAACCTAAAAACAAAGCATATTAAACACATGAAGCAATGATGTTTGAAGCGGTTGCCCCGGATAGGCAGAGGTCCTGGGTTCGAGTCCCAGATGCAACTGAAATCTTTATTTTCTGTTGTTTTTTCTAGTTGCATGTTTCATTTAGGTTATGTTAATATTATTTTCTTCAATGATTAAGTGTTTGAAGAGGACTATTCCCCTACAGAGACCTATTATTTTATTATTGAGAATTCCATAGATAATAAAAACAACGGGAGATATGGCATGGAAGCATGCCGACTGTCGCCGAGCTACGACTACACTGCATGGACTATCAATGCGGCTATGCAATGAAAGTCATGTGATTGATGGGTGGGTAGAAACAAAGGCGGGGCGCCGCCGTGAGTAGATGAAATTTACAACAGTATGGGTGATCGATGTTGGCGACATGCGTAGTGCGGGCGATTTCATACTAATAATGGTTCATGGCCCATCTCGCTTATTTCTATTATCTATGGAGACCGACTCACTTATGTTGGTTTTAGCCTCATCGATTTTCATGATATAATTAATATAAATATGCAGGTATATCACACTTTCTAAACCATTACGTTTTCATTCAGACGTAACACTAGGTTAACTATAGGTTAACAGCTATACAAATTATCCAATTATTATTAGGTATAACCATACCGCTGATAGCTCCATTTTTAAAAACACTCCTCTCATAAACAGCACATGTTTCAGAAAGAGGGGTTACAACAGAGCTTTCAGCGACGTCAAATACCATAAAAATATACTAATGCGCAAAGCTCCTGACATTTACCATATATTGAGATGACAGCATGCTACACTAGCGCCTTCTAGCAGCCTGAATTGTACGAATTGGATTTTTCCATGCATTTTAATAGATTTTCTGTGAAATATGTATTATTAACAAATTATAGAAATCGAAAATTCTAAAAATAAATATTAGGTAACCTAAATATGATTTTACCTCATTTGTATATATGTATTTTTTTTAAAAAGGCTATTGACTGTGTTAACATTTAAAGTCTCACTACTCGCACACTGTCAAAATTGTTTAAAAAGAAAATTAAAAATTTATTACAACAGCAATACAGTCTGGAGCCTATAGCCCGGGCCGATAGAGTTGGGAGTGTAGTACGTTGTCAGTATTTTGACATCTATGATATTTAATTGCATGTATTAACAAATCTCAATTGAAATATGAAACAGAAAACAAAAAGGTAACGGTCGCATCCGGGAATCAAATCCAGTACCTCTATCTTACCAGGACAACACTCTACCACTGAGCTAATGAGACCTAATTATTTTCCATAATTTTTATCGATATCAGTCTCCATTTAAGAATTACCAATCCTTAATTAATTCCTATATTTTTGGCCATCTTTTCTGCATGATTGCAAAGTTCTACACAAATATTACATTGAATAAAAATAATATTCTTCCAATTAATGCAAATCTGAAACTTCACAAATTATTACAGATTTCGATTGACAAATAGTAATCAAGCTTGTAATTGAAAACTGTGAACATAATGTAACAAATTGTTTGACAGAGACTATTAGGATTGTTAGAATGTGCATACCTTCATCTCAAACACCTGTTCCATCTCACTCTCCATCTTCTTCATCTTGTTGTCATGCTCTCGCTTCTCCTCTTCCATCTGCGCCAGGGGATTCCTACAAACATATTCAACCATTACTCCCTACAACTCTGAAACAGATCTATTAGAAAGATGAATCCATAGATCTAAATGCCTTATGTAAATAATCTATCAGCTAATCTTTAATACATATGTACAACTTTAAAATAATGTCTTCAGACAAAAGCGGTTAGCGATTACATAGAAGCACATTAATTTACGCTACATAATATTCGAGTACTACATAAACAGCAATTCAAACCAATAACCAAACATGTAACTTACAAAACTATTAAACGAATTAAATAATATACTTTGTACTCACCACTTTATTAATACACAGATATCTACATGTTTCGAAAGCTATGCTTTCTTCATCAGGAGTATTCTATATATACTATATATCGCTTTCGAAACATGTTATCTGTGTATTAATAAAGTGGTGAATACAAAGTATATTATTTAAGTCATTTATTAATAATGACTCCACAAAGTGAATACCAATCGTTTCAAGAAATTATACAAAACTATTGTTTAAATTTTTACACAAAATATGTCATAGTTTCATTGAATTATTGTTTGTATTTCAACTGTTTGATCTTTCGTAATCATTGTAAATTACTTTGCATTAGTGACGCAAAGATTCTTCTTTTGATGATTGTGATTAATCTATCAATTTGAGACAGAAAATAAAGGCAATTTAACAAAAATTTAACTACAAAAACGAAATGGAATTATTAACAGAATAAATTCAAATTTTTGTAATTATCATTACTGATAAAATGCTTTTCTGACACTCTGTCAAAGTTTTTTTTTTTTGATAATTGTTCAGCAATTATGAAAACCTTAATGATTCTAATAAATCACTAATTACAATGCACCACAATGATAATCTTTGGGTCAGTATTTTATACTAATAAAAATAAGCAAACAACATCACAAATGTGATAAAAGTACAATGATACGTCAAAATTACTTCAGAGGTTAATTAATTACATAAATTAAAAGAAGAGTAGTAAATTAATGAAAACATTTAAATAAACATGCAAACAATTAGGAGTGAACACTGTACATCTAAATATAAGGTATTTACAGGCATACCTGATGACAATTTTGTTAAAGTATTTACCGTCGTAAAACAATTTAATAAAAAAATTTATAATATATAAGAGTAGAATAATTTTATATTTCATTAGTGGAAGCCTCGCGGATATTCGGCATACAAAAATGATGGCTCAAGGGGGTTCTCTACGACAGACCAAAACACAAAGAAAATGTTGTTTTCAATTCTAAAACTTACCAAACTGTCATGAAACTGTTCATAACTCCTTGAGGGCATAAACTGAACATCAAACTACCATTACTAACGGAATAACAAATATCACTACAAAATTTTGGAAATAGGGAGATAAACAGAATGAGGCTTTGTAGAGTACATCATTTTTGCATATCCACATCAAATGTTAGGCAAAACACAACCTGTTGTTTCACCAAAACGAAAATCATTGCTATTAGCCAAACAAATCTTGGTAAATTCTTAGATTTTTAGGGCCCATAGCAGTTGTTTTTTTGTTCGATATTTCTTCAAAATGAATGCACAATTAAAGAACGAAAAAGACATTCAAAAATAAATAATAAGAAATGCAATGAGACTCGAGCTGTTTATCAGCCGTTGCATATAAATAACAGCCAATTATTGTAAAATAAATCCACAGCACAACAGATAGAGCGCATCATTCAACACTGCGGAAGGAAACCAGAGCAAGTCATTATATTCTAAAATCAATAGATTTAAACTAAATAATCAATGACTCTCAAGAGAAGCCACAGCCCATACATGTTACCTACATTCTGTAGACAATATAAAGTGAAGATGAATTTAAACTAACCGTTGATGTAACATAAATTAATGATTTTTGCACAATATTAATTCAAGCCAATTTAAATTTATTAAAATATGGAACTCAAAATGACATGAATGAAATCAAGATATATTCACCACTCACATATTTTTCGGACAAAGACTGATTCACAGAGTGCACAAAAATTAAACAAAGCAATAAACTTTTACATGTCATTTTCAATGTATACAGTATAACAGGCAAATGCACCACTCTTTACGACAGTCATACATTTGGTTTGGGCACAAAAAGATGAGCAGAGAGCAAAAGTTGCGTGTGGAGCGGGAGGCACGCATTATTTGCACACCATATGATGCGGTCAGCAGCAAATAGGTTACTTCAAATTACTAGCGAGGCGGGCGTCTGTATGTGAGTGGACCTTAACAATTTTATAGCAATGACATTCAAAACATGATGAAAAGATTGCAATCACCTTTGTCATAAACCAGAGGTTGTTAGAAGAGAATAAACCTGAATTCGAATACACATACTCACTCACACAGTTTTACTTTGGAATTGTTTAAAGACTTAAAATGGGAGATATAATTTTTGCACACTATTACATTCGTCTACCTATTAAAAAAAAAAAATTATGGTTTTTTCCCACAAATGAGTTTTTCTTTACCAATTAATACAGCATAGGTTATATAATTAAAATAGGCGACAGGGTCAGTCGACAGATTCATTCAAGAATATCTCAAAACATCTGTACAAATTGAAAGGGTTTCCAAAATGATATTTCTTTACAAATTAATTGGAGATGTAGATAAATCAAAAAATAGCAATTCTCTATAACAACTTCTAGTCATAAATTTTCAATTCGTTCACATTACAATGAAACACACTTAAGAAGTTCCCACATATTTCCCATTAAAGATTTTTTTTCCGGTCCCTTGGAAAATCCTTATAAGAGAGTTTCACTGTATTGCAATTGAACTGTTTGTTTTTTCAGCATGTTTTAAATAGCATCTGTAACAGCGACAACAACAAAGCGTAGTAAGTGGGTTGTACTACTGACTTGTTGGATATTCTCTGCGGCTTCCCGTCGGAGCCCAGGCCGGCCAGCTTCCGGCAGCGGTAGTTCTCGTAGTGCACATTGCTGGTGACATCCTTCAGGTCCTGCAGGTGGGTACGGATCACCATGTTGCGCAGGGCGATGAAGTCACAGTGCTCGAGGTTCTCCACTGGAATGGACGAGGAATTACATTAAGTTGGCTTAGGAGTATAAAGATGTGTGCATCTTGAAAACTTGAATGATTTCTGTTGGAGGTTATGAATTAAGGAGGATTGCCGTAACTCTTTTTCGATTTTCAAAATATTTTTTTTTTGTTTGCATTCTATAATATCCATCATACCAATATTTCCACAAAAAAAAATTCTCCAGCCCCCTCTGCACCGTCCCTTGCTTCTGTTATAGTAGAATGTCTTACCTTCGGCGATGCCCCAGGGGTACTTCCTCCCGCGCACCTTCTTGCCGTCGTGTTCGATGACAGTGTTGGAGCCCACCACGGCGAAGGGCACGCGCCCTCGCAGTCGCTGCGCAGCGCCCTGCTTCTGCGCCACGCCCACGCCCACCTCCTCCTCCTCTTCCCCCCCGGCCGGGAACTCGTAAATCTTGATCTTGTGCTGGATTATCTCATTCATTATCTGAAAATATACAATAATTATTGTTAATTATAGTTGCCATTCTTCTTGTAGTTAAAGTTCTCCTAAAAGCGGTTTCTATCTGATTTCTTACTATGACTGAGAGCTCGCAACTAGTGACACCAGATCCTCAATCTATATTGGCTGAGAGAAATCACAGGTGACAAACACATAATAGTATTCATTTTCCATAAGATCACAATTTTAAATCATGTTTTATAGTTTCAAAAGAAAATATATGATTGTCAACTACAGTACCCACAGTGAACAACCGTCACTTCATATACATTGGGAAGGGGGGAAAATAAGCTTAAAAAACTGAATGTGGAGCAAAAATTTAAGACAATACAGCAATCATATAAAGGTGTTATAATCATTCATAACGAGATCTCTATTGTAACATATCTTTCTGATGCATTTGTCGTTTAAGAGGAAGAAGTCAAAACAGAGCTACCAGCAGAATATATTTACCTGTTTCTTAAATAGTGCACACTCCTCGGGCGTCATGGTGTCGGCCTTGGCGATGATGGGGATGATGTTGACCTTGTCACACAGCCGCTGCATGAACTCCACGTCCAGGGGCTTGAGGCCGTGGCCGCTGGGCGCGATGAAGTACAGGCAGCAGTGTACGCGCGAATCCGCCATGGTCTTTCTGGCCACACGCGACTCGGCGTTCAGGAACTCTTCGTACTTGGACTCGACGAAATCAATGACCGGCACCCAACTGGAAAAGAACAATTGATTTGTTAAGTTGAATGCAAGCTCTTTAAAAAAATTTTAGGATATTCACTCCAGTATCGTATCAAAACATAACTAGTCGTTGGCAATAACAGATAGATGTCGTCAACGCTCAACGCTGTTAACAAAAATGAGTATCAACAGTGGGAAATAATTAATAATATCAGTAACTGTATACAAATATTATTCAACGCAAAGCGTTCAATTGACTGAATCCTTTTAGCAATATTGGGACCAAAAAGAAGGGGGGTAACAGTTTATACGTTATAAATGATATTATGCACAATTTGGAATAACGGTTTGGTTATTTATTTATCAAAACCAGTTATATATACAAATATGATCAAAAAACCCAAAAAAAAATATAGTTAACATAATTATATAATATGTAGGTAATTAGAGTCATAAAAATGGTTTTAAAAAAGATTACAAGTAGGTACATCATATAGTTATAACATAATAGCTAGTTCGTGCTTAAACTTATTGTAGGTCATGTGGAAAATATCCATACTTCCTGCGAGGCAGTTAATTAGCCTACTAAGTCTTCCCAGGGGCATCACCATTGGTAAGTTAGTTCTGCACCTGAGAAGAAACAGAAGCCTGTGTTGGCGACCTAGCGTAGAATAATCAGGGACATAGAATCCTATTTCACGGCTGAAATGGTATTAATGATACACCGTTCAAGAATTTATGAGCAATAAGCGGTAATGCTATATCCCTCCTAGAACTTCAACTGCAGATACCCGGCATTCCCGAGATAAATGCTGTTGGGAACAGTCAAGGGTAAAAACCGAAGCTCTCTCATGAAGAGGATTTGCTACGCACTAAGCCAAAGAGCTTATGTAGCTTCCTACTAGACGCCTCCGTGGATTTTCCTATCAGATACGGCCAATAAATAACATTGTTGCACGCAGCTCGTTTTGATACAATGTATGTGTTTAAGTGAGACTTCTTCGATCACAAATGCGACATCCGCGTACGGAGATAACCGCCAATGGATCACATATATCACAGCCATGTAGGTCAGGTTAAAAAAGGTCAAACGAAATTTTGACTAAAACTTTAAAATAAATAATTTCTCTCACCAATTACTGTTGTCCACGGCGTCTCCGAATCCTGGGGTGTCCACGATGGTGAGTGTGAGGTTGACTCCGTTCTCCTTCAGCAGGACTTTGCTAGTTTCCACTCCGACGGTCTTCTTCACCCGTAATGAGGGGCCGGGGTGGTGCTCCTGGTTGTATATGTCGGATAGGAACATTGAGTTGATCAGGGTAGACTTGCCAAGGCCGGATTCACCTGGAAATTAAATAAGGATGTTAATATTGTAGAAAAACAATTTTATTTATTTTGTGAAGGTAATCTGAGGCATTCAAAGCCAAAATAAAGCTACTATACATTCATCGATATGGGGTTGTAACAGTTAACATTTGAATGACAGTTAAATGGATATGTCAATTCTCCATAACTCATGATGGAAATGACATTGCAAGATTTAAATAAGTTACATTGAACTCTGAATTCCAGAAAGAAAAAATATTCAAATTTCACGATGCTACTAGAGTAATGAGTAACCTAAGTAAATTGAAGGTAGAAAATTCAAGAGGAATAGTGAGCTTGAACATCGCGAAATTTGCACTGTCTGGAATTTTTAGATTGATTGAACTATTTTAAGCTTGCAATGTCATTTACATCATTAGCTATAGAGCTTTGAAATACCCATTTAACTGACATTTTAATAAAAAAAAAAACAAGACACCATATTGTTGTCCCATATATTCTTATTCAATTGTTCAGTAAAAACAATGTAAGAATGTTGTTGCAGAGTCCGGGATTTGAGCTCTGGAACCTTCCGCTAATTAAGCAGCTACTTATATTTTTGAACTATCGATGTGGCTTACAGGCCCGACGTGAATAACCGATATGTATGTACATTGTACATATGAAATGAGGACTCACCGACGACCATGAGCGTGAAGTCGAAGCCTTTCTTGACAGCCTTCCGGTAGACCTGGTTGGGCAGGTTGGCGAAGCCCACGTAGCCGTCCAGCTCCTTGGGCTTGGGGCGCTCCATCTTCGGGGGCGGGTCGGGCTTGGGGGCCACGGGCGGGTGCTCATTCTGAAACAACAAGGGTTTATTATTATAACACACTCAGATTATAAACAAAAATAAGTTTCGATAATATTACGAAAACCAAGAATTCTTAGAGAAATAAAAGACTAAAACAGTAAGCAAAGATTTTGTAGTCAATACATTTCAACATGTTTGGTAGTCAATTCTGTTTTTACAGTAGTAATATTGAAACAATATAGAAATATTTGGAGAACTCGCCTGTATCCTAACCTATTTCTCACTGATTAATGTGATAAAGATAAATAAACAAATAATCATTAAAAATAATATTTACACAAGTTAATGAATTTAAGATTGTGTTACACAGAAAATTTATGAAAAGGTGTACAATTTCTAAATAATAGAGTAACAGAAGGTAAACGAGTAAAAGAAGGTAAATAATAGAGTAACAGAAGGTAACAAACTTTACAAATAATACTTACATGAATGTAAGGGAAAAAATAATTATTAAATTTAAAATATTGCCATACAAGGGAACAATAAAAAGGCACATAATGTCCAAACACTATTTGTTGAAGTTTGTTTATTTAATATTGTTATTTGAAAACAGCTTTCAATTCTCTTTTAAAAGTCTTATTAGAATCCTAGATTTTTCTAACCCCCATATATACGAGAAACAATAATTAATGTAGTATACCAGATGTGAATATCAAGTTTGTAATACCCTCCGTTTGCGTAACATCAAACCAGTACATAACTTAGTAGGGACGCGACTAGATACGTAATCTCTACTAGGTTCGTGCAGCTTCGATGTAGCGACGACTAGATACGATCCTCTATATCGAACTCGTACGTGGTACTCGTCGGGCTCACACAGACGACCCGACCACAACCTGATAGAGAGGAGACTAGATACAAATCTCTATCGGGTTATGTCTGCACAAATGTTTGAATTGTGCAACGCCCGATTTCATAATTTCTTTTCATCGATGGAGACGCGACTTAAGATACAAATCTCTATATCGAAATATGTCTGCACGAATGATAATTTGTGCAAACGCCCCATTTCATTTCATATGGCTCTCGATAAGCATAGTTCCGGGTGTGTGGAAGAAGTGGACGATAAACAGCACACGTTATCGTCTTCTTTTTTCTACGCCCCTGAATGCCGTTTTCGTGCCGAGCCGCTACTGGCCACTAACGGGAAATTTCTCCGACCCCCGCCACTTCTACGGTCGCTCCCGGCGACGGTCCCGAAAGCAGAGCGGCCCCACATTGGTTGAGCCCTTTCGATCCACAAAAACTTGTCAAAAATTATTGTTCTATCAAAATTATGTGTCTTTGTAAGCGATTCCTGCGGCTGCGGTGACTGATCTAAATAAACGATCTTTTCTGATCTGTTCATTAGCACCCGCGGAATCGAATAACCTTACTCAACTTATGTTTTTACAATGCATTTTTCTGTAATTCAGCGGCAAAGTATCAACTGTCCTACTTTGACCGCCACGACATATTTTGTAATAATTTTGGCTTCTTTAATAAAAAAATAGGTGAAGATTGCAATAGGCTCAATTCAAGCAGGAGGTCGAGGTTCACATCCTAATTTTTTGATTAAGTCGATCCAAGATTGACAGAATCTACGGCAGCTCGTGAAAAATTCACGAGTTCAAACTGCCCGATTCGCCGCACGGTATCGCACCGGAGTACTTAAGCGACGGTTGCAATTCTTAGAGTATTCTCACGGATTCAACACCCCTTCTGACTACTTCGCCTGCATCTTCACCCGGCCTGAAAACCGATTGAGACTTTTTCTACACCTTCACCACCTCTCCTAGCAAGAAATCGTTTGCCTTTTTCAAGGCATTTCCCCCCTCAAGGCATACACCTTCCCCCTTCCTTCCTAACCTGCTCCGAAGCGTCGAAGTGGCCAGCCTCATCTTCTTCTTCTAAACGTGCGGCAAGAGTTTACAGATCTTGTCCCGTACATGTAGGAATAAACAAAAACGTGTTTTATTTAATTATTTATTGAAAAATTAAAACAATAATGTGTTTTATTTTTTTACATTCTGAAGTGATTTTCGTACAATATAACCTATCTCCCTTGTATATCTGAGCCTTTTCGGTCATTAATGCATATATAAACTGTTCAAATCAGAAATGGTCGATATTTCTGTCTTTTCTGGAGAATTGGGTAATTTTTGGAACCGGTTCCTTTTGAAAATGTTGAAAAAATTTGATTTGTACTAGAGATCGCCGTGTTAGAATTTCTAATTTATAATAGAGATGGAGTAATTAGTATATCGAGTGTGTAAAAGGTTTGGACATGTGGAGCGGATGAACAAAGAAATAAGTGTAAGGGAATATGTGATGCCAAAATGAATGGTTGAAGAAGTCAGGAACGCCCTAAGAAGAGATTGCACAATCAAGTAAATAAAATACTTGAGTTAGGCCTATGTCATAACCGAAGAGTATGTATGAGATGATGAATGAATGTGAATGAAGCAAGTGAATAATGTGTGGCGGTCCATCCTCTCTGCCTGAAAAGTATGCAATTTAGAAAAAAAATAAATTATAATTACCTATAATAATAATAATAATAATAATCATCGGATGATTTTTATAGCGCCGTTTTTGTGAAAAATCACTTCAGTAATTTAAATGGTGTTGCATTTAAAATTATTTTGGGGCTCTCGCAGCAGCCGGCAGCTTTTTATAAGCGCTCCAGTTTATCTGGGAAATATTGCTTAGTTCTTAATTTTTCCAGTGTTAAAATAGCGTAAAATAACCGTAATAATTTATAGGTTACATTTATAAAAATCATATAATTTTAGTGTGGCCGTTTCGGGCTTAAATCACGTTTATAATAAAAAATCAAACAAAAACCCAAACATTTTAAGTTCAAATCTGTCATTTTGTTCTAAATTAACCCAAAAGCATCGGTCATCGGTCGCCACATGTGCTTGTTTAAAGACCTTTAATAATAATAATAATAATAGTTGGATGACTTGTATAGCGCCGTTTTTGTGAAAAATCACCTCAAGGGCGCTTTGCCTGTTAAAAGCCTAGGGAAGTGTCCAAAGTGAATGGTTGATTTACAATGTTATTCTTTGAATTATGGTGATTGTAAACAATATCGTTTACGACCGGGCTGCACGACGCAAACTTAATAGTGAATGTGTTATTTTGGACCATTTAATAGCTGCAAAAAGATATCGTTGTATAACCTTGAACGTTGTACCACAACCGCAACCCGTAAAATTAGATTTCGTGGCTGCCGAGAAAGGCGCAATAGGAAAAGACATTTGACGAGAAGATCTTCTGCTGTCACGGCGACCTGAGTTCTGACCTCCAGTCTACAGAGCAGATCCGGTGCATCATGCGGCCCACGGACGTGCCGACCAGTCTGCTCTGCGACCTGCTGTGGTCCGACCCCGACAAGGACACCACCGGCTGGGGAGAGAAATGGACGACACGCTGGTGTGCTCTTTCCAGATCCTGAAGCCGGCCGACAAGCGCTACCTGGCGTACGGGCAGTCCCGTCAGGCCGCCCAGGGGCGTCACCAACAAAGACAAAGAAGATTGGATATGGATATGGATCAGTTCCCCCGGCCCCCGTCCTCACCGCCGCCCAACTTCACATGACTCCTATCATTTTTATTAGCGTTTTGCAATATATCGTAAGGAATAAATACAGTTAGCATTTTTTTTTCTCTCAATTTAACATGTATGAAAACTTAGATCAAGCCGTATTTAGTTTTGATAATTTAACTGCATCTCTTTATATGGTCTATAAATAATGTGTAATGATAGCCTGTCCAAAAAAAAAAAATAGATGTAATATAGGAATAATGTAAGAATAGGAAGTAAGATTTGTACAGCGCCCTTGAGGTGATTTTTCATAAAAACGGCGCTATAAAAATCATCCGATTATTATTATTATTTTTGGTTTGGTGTTATTAAGTTCTGGAAAATTTGTGTACCTTTTGTTTTGATCCAGAATGAAATTTTTTGTTTAATTTATTAATACACCAATACATAATTTATTGATTATGTATTGGTGTATTATTCCCTGCGGGTTGTTTCAATGAGGAGGATGCAGTTATAAGGTTTAATGGTTAGTCAGTTATGTAGAATGCGATATTGCATATATGCAACCCACCTTGAGGTTGTCTATGTTCCTGAGAGCCACCTCCACCTTGACGGGGCGGTCCGCGTGGTGGGCGGGGGCGGGGCGGGAGCGACGGGCGCGGCGGCCGCCGGCACGGGCGGCGGCGGCGGCAGGCCGTTCTCGTGCGCGTCCAGCGCGGTGGTGGCGGCGCGGCGCGGCGCGGCAGGCGCGGCGGCTGGCGGGCCGGGCGGCGGCGGCGCGGCCGTGGGCGGCGGCGCGCTGGCGGCGGGCGGCGCGGGCGGCGGAGCGGCAGGCACGCTGGACGGCGGCTCCGACTTGAAGAACAGCTCGCGCTTTGTTTGCAACTGGAAGGAAACAACACAAAACGATCATTAGCATCATCAAAATAAAAATCAAAATAAAATATGTCGATCAGCTAATAAAATTAAAGCGAAGCTTCCACAATACAGGTGAATTCTTAGCCTGAATGGTTATACAATAAAAACTATGTATAAAAAAAAATGTATTTATTGTACGCCAAAATGACTTATTGGCGACCAAGGTGTTATCTCTATAGCTTTGAACTTTGAACCCAGAAAGCTCGGGTTAAAGGGTTCACATGGGTTATTCAAATAAAGAATTAAAATATTATGTATTTGAACTTCGTTGCATAGTTGAAGCTAATCTTAGTATCGCCCTGGTGAAAGATCACCTTTCTGAATCTAAACGTTGCTTTAAATGGCTTTAGTTTTGTTTAGTGAACAGATCTGATAGCCTAGTGCTTTCCAACCCCTCCCCACATGGCCAATAAGGCACTTTTAAGTGTCCATACACTAAGTGGTTAATAGACAATATAGACATGCACCAAACAGTTCAAAATGTTGAAATGAAAACAAAATAGAAATTACATTATTTCTTCGTCGGTGTAAAATAATGCATAATCCCAATAACACTTTCCAATATGGTGAAAAAGAAATAAAACAACAAAAAAAACAACTTTTCCAAAACAATCGTGCCTTTTTTCTCTCCCATTCTTGTGTCTGGAATATTTCTAAAGCACTCTCCGCGGAAAAGGTAAAAATGCGCGGTGGTTTTTATGCGCGAATAACTCAGTCGTGGAAAATTTACTTCGCGGAAAACCGCCGAGTTAACTTTTAAAAGAAATAATGTCGAAAGAAAACACAACAAGCACGATGTTCAATCAACCGAAACCAAACCGCGATCTAGAGAAATGAAACGATTGCTCAATTTACTATCACTACGTGTCGTATTTTCAATGAAACCGGTAATGGACACCACTTTCGCGCGGTTAAAATTCAATTATTTGAAAATGAGCGGTAGGTCTGTTGGCTGGAGTTCATATCAGCATAAATATCATATCAATCAAACCAACATGTTATTGTAGCTACAAAGCCCACACGCAGTAGGCACTCGCTACTTAACGAAGTCTATTATTTGTTATGTCTCTCTGTGATCGAAATCGCACAAAAAGTTTGCATGTTTTATGGGTTACATTAGCAAATTGCAAAAAACACAACGGATCCTTATGACACTGAACGCCAAAGCACGGAAATATTTCAGGAAACCTTCAAAATGCCTCATTTTTTTAATTTTTACACCAACGCAAAAAGCCCATATTATACCAAAGAGCAGTGGCGGCTCGTGGCACTGCCCCACCTACCATCTAAATCTCCATACAACAAAATAGAAATTTTGAAAAAAAAAAAAAAAATAATTTTCAGCTTCAACAACATCAATAACGTCGTATTTTTCAATATTAGCACTCTAGCTCACTCAAAAGTCACGAGCCGCCACTGGCAAAGAGTAAAATAACATTAATTTAACCAATAATTATTAGCCTGAAACACGCACCCTTCTGATTGTCGGTCACATCTGACCGGCAATCAGAAGGGTGCAGGTTCGAGTCCTGTCGGCGACATTTATCTTTTCTCGGAAAGTTTTTTTCAATTTGGATGAGTGTTTCAGGCTAATAATTATTGTTTATAAAAATAATTGTTACCCTTTGCGCTATGCACAAAAATCTTGTCTTAAAAACTTTAGTTAATCAATTAATTAATTTAACCTCCGTGCACGATGAATTATTTTTACATACTGTTTTTTTTATTATATTTTTTTAGCTGTTTTATTTAGCTTGAGCCTATCGTATCTATTGCCTCCGATTTACCTGGTAACTTTAGTGCAGCGCCACTCGTGGTCTAAATCGTTTAAAGTGTAACTTCTTTAAAAGTTTATGTGGAAAGGTATGTATATATTTTTTTAAGACTGTCGCAAACGAGAAAAAGCATGAGTTTATATTTATGACAGCATTTATTTTGCCACAAAAAATAATTAAAAAGGCAGATAACATTTTTTAAATTATATTTTTCTTATAATGCAAAAACATTTAATATGTTATTTAATACAAATATGATTTTTAAAGTGAAGAAAGGTATGTTTAATCATTTATAGTTGCGTTTTTGTAAATAAACGTAAGCAAAGATTGTTTTTTTTTTTATGTAATGAAGATTACAAATCTTAATGATTAAACATATTTTTCTCAACTTTAAAAATCATATGTGTATTTTAAATATTTTGTAAAACATACAATGGGACGGTCAGAAAAAAGTAATATTTCTGGTTATATTTTGATAAATGCTAAGCCTATGTAAATTTATAAAATATTTAATAAATATTTTTCTATTTAAAAACATTATGTTTATCGTATTGCACAATAATATTATCATTATTTTGAATGAATAAATAATAACTCCCCGACGTCCCTCTCCCCGTTAAGAGCAAGTATAATTTATAGGTGCATGGTACATAGGTAATAGTGACAAAATGAGAAATGGCATGGAAGCGTGCCGACTGTCCCCGAGATAGGACCAAACTTCACGGACTATCAAAGCGGATATTAAATATAGTTAATGCGTTTGGTGTGTGTGTCGAAACAAAGGCGATGCGCCGCAGTGCTTAGATGCGATTTACAGTAGTGCGAGTTAACAATATTGATTCATACTGATAATGGTTCATGGGCCATCTCTGGCTTTCTGTTGTCTATGGAATGAATCAGTAAGATTTTTAAGTCTCTCAAATTACGAAGGATCAAGCGGCAAAAAGGTGCGTTTGTATCGGACAACTACCAAATATTGAATAAGCAATCACAATAATACGGCTGGGTGCGTGGGCCAATGGGACGTAAAGTGATGAAATGAGAAGAGCTGGTGATGGCACCAACAGAATAACAAGCAGATCTTCCGCCCGGGAACAAACAAGTCACACTGAACATACCGATTCGGGAAGCCAGATAACGTAATAACATCACACAAACAGGAAGACAGGAATTATTACGAAATCCGTTTAGACACGATCGCTTTATTGAATTAATAATAATTGATGTCATCAATTTGATTGGAAATTAATGGTGGTACTGAATATTCACAATAATTCACGTGGAATAACGAACGACATTGCATTTGCGTAAATCGAACAAATTCCCGAAAACATAAATTAACGAATCTGAACATAATTTGGTGCGACATTATTATTAATACCGAGACTTGGCTCATTTTCATAGCGCAATTACTGTGAAGTATCACGTCCAGGGCGCTTGTTACCATTGTATAAATATGTATGTGGTAATGAGATAATTGAGTATAGTATTATTATTACCGTTTATGCGTAAAGGGGTAAATAATTCTCAGTGTGGGTATTCGGGCGGTGCGTAATTAGGCGACTGGGATTACGCAAAGATGAATTATGACACCTGAGAATTGTTAAATTAATTGGAATTTTGGGTAAATTAAACCTTGGGTTT
>JAHDVE020007961.1:0-149002 GCA_022606495.2 Halesus radiatus | reverse complement strand
CAATTTTTGAATTAGGGAATATGTTTTAGTTTATCTGGAATCAAATTTCCATATCGGATGAATCAGACTTGAGTGAATACTTATAATAAACAAAATATCAAAATTACGTTCCTACAATGAAATATCCATAATTTTATTCAACAACACCGAATTTGAAAATTTCTATAACAACACTTAATAAATTTAAAAAAAAATTGCCTTTGTTTTAATATTAAATAAGTAGCATAATTCAGTTTTTTGGCTTAATTGTAAAGTTGTTGAAATATTCACATAGGAAAGGCTGAGAAAGTATTTGATACATCGACATGTTGAAGTATTTACAGAAAGAACATGGTGAATATGAGGCACGATGGATGGTTTTTACATAATTTGAATATGTTTAGTTGTCAGCATTTACATCTTAATAATAAACAGCATAAACATCCAGAATCTGTAAAATTAATGATATTTTCTATAAACCACATATTAATTAAATTAAATATCAACATGTTTTGAAATAAATGGTTCCCTCATCAGGTAACCAGTGTACTGATTAAACTGTTAAAGTAAAGGGGGTGAGGGTAAGGTAACAAGTGTACTGATTGAACTATTAAAGTAAAGGGGGCGAGGATTAGAGGGAGGCGGGTTATATACTTATTAGCTAACCCTTCTTTGATACCCCCTCAAAATAAAACAATAAGAGTTATTTTGTATAAACCATTTTGTAATAAATAAATATTAACATGTTCGAAATTAATGGTTCCCTTATCGGGATACTAAGTATACCGATTGTATAACTGTTAAAATAAATGGTTTGCGAGAATTAGAATGAGGCGGGGTGTATTAGATACTACCCCTTATTAAATGCTCCTTCGCCTTATCCTCTACCAACATTTATTTTATCCGTAAGTTTAAAGAAAAGCTAGCTTACATAAGTCGATTTAATTACATTCTATAAAAAAATAGGATAATACATTGACATATACAGATTTTTGTAGAATTTTTTCCGGTGTTTATATTATTATATAAACCTCTGCCTATTCGGTTAAGCAGAGGACCTGGGCTCGAATCCCAGATGCGACTGAATTTTTTATTTTATATCATTTTTTTTCCGTTTTCATATTTCATTTAGGTTAAGTTAATATTATTTTCTACAATTATTTTATATTATTAAATTTTAATATCGCCATCATCGTTTCAAATGTCGCTTACCCCAATTAGCATTACCAGGGTCACCAATTTGATAAAGTTCAATTTTATATTCACCTGTCTAGAGTCTAGACTGGGCGATCAAATACATAAATAATTTCCCTTTTTATTACTGCACTTATGTATTATGTAGATGCGCCGTTCATTCAATTTCATGAAAGCCTTCAGAAAATTATTATCGTAAAGGTACTATTTGTATTGGAGTCTGAAACATAAGAAAAGCGTTTTGCTTTCTACGTCATAACGTACATTTCTTGAAAGTGCTTTATTTACTTAAGCGATTAAATGGCAGCCCTATTCCGGCCAGAAGTTTGAGCAGCAAATACAAAGTAAAGAATACGACAGTTCTTGTTGGTGAGAATATCCGGATTTTACGTGAAAATAAACTAGCGAGACGGCAGAAGCACGGAACTGGAAGGGAAACACTCTTATACTATATAGTTATATTATAAGTGATACACCAATAGATGAGTGTTGTGTGCGAATCCTTATTCACATAAGTAAGTACATTGTTTCCTTATTTCTAGTAAAATTTGTTAAATATTTTCAAATTTCTAACATCTTCCAAAGCGTTAAAAATTCATCTCCATTTTGGAAGCTTGGGAGACAAAATAACTAATTTAACATTAAATTATTAATTATTAATAATAGAATTTTTCGTTATGCAGCAATTATTCAGGAACCAAATCTCATCCATTAAGTGTATTACGAATGAGTTAATTTCAGTAATGTTTTAGAATTTAGGTTCGTTTTTCGGTAATTTGTTTTTTTCTTAAATCCAAAATACGAACCTTTTTTAAAAATATTGATCATCAGTATATTAATCATATATTACATAAAAATGGTACTAAGGTTCTTAGTTTGGGTATAAATTAAAAAAAAAAAAACACAATATCAATCTAAAAATTCCATATAAAAACTTCAGACTTTACTAAGCGTTCAATGAATTTATATATATATATATATGTGTATTAAGAACATGTCTGAATTGTAAAAAAATTCTTCCATTAATACTATTTTTATGTTCTTACTTTTATTTCCATCTTTATATTTATATTTTGTGAATACAGTTACTATTTAATACTATTTATAATATATTAAGTTTACGAATAATTCAAATTGTATGTATAAATTCTATATGTACCTTATTTCTATACCTATATTACCATTACTGCCGCTGCTTGGCGCTGCTGCCCAAATCGAATACAGAAATCATTCTCTATGGAGTAGGTTTTATAAAAAAAATATTATTTTTGTAGTAAGTTCTCAAGATATAACTGTATTATTAAATCTAATATATGTATATAATTTATATTTTTTTAAATTTAAATTAAAATCAGATTCCTTTCAAATCGGTAGAGAAAAAAAATTAAAGGGCTGCTCGTATGCCCTAAGTTAGCTTAATTTTTCCTAACATCTCGTAAAATTCTTCAAACATTTTTTTAAATTTCGATATTCTTTCTTGAACGCAAAATCTATTTTATTGCCATGTGAGTTAGAAAGCCTTCTCTGTAAATTAAGAATATCTATTTTCTTTAAAATCGGTAATGATCGCACTTCTAGGATTTTTCTATACAGAGGTTTTACTGAATACACAAGTTCACATGGCAGTCCACTCAGACTCTCGTACCAAGTACTGAGTGAGAGTAGGTTTACCCAGAGATATGAGAGGTTCTAAGTTGTTGGAAGGATTCCATGCAGCAGAAATAAGTTAGTTTGAGGTGTTTTGATATTGTGATGTAACAACAGAGATATATATATCCATTGTTTTCAAAGTAGTATCGGAAAAAAAATATTGCCTTTTCTGAAAGTTGGATGAAAGGTTTTATTACTCTTCTAAAATATAGTAATGTGTATTTCTCCTAGGACCGAAATAAAATCAAACTTCTCCACCTCGCAAAACGATTTGACAATATTTGTGTTCTTCCCATTATCAAAGCAGACAATGTTACGTATTGTCGGCGATTTATATATGAAATAAGTCAAAAATGACTAAGAATGCCATTTTATGGAGAATTTTCTATTCCACAATTATATACTGAAGGCGAAAGTTCGTAGTAGGTATAAACTGGTCAAGTAACAATGTTTGTCTTATTGTTCATTAATATCACACTAAATTAAACAATCCATAAATCCAACTCAATTCAATCAAAACTTTGAAAGAGGATTTGATAATTTGAACATTTTGAAGAGATTTTATTTTTATCTTGACTTCGTAAAGGTACCTCACTTTATTCACACGAATACCAACCATTATACTTTTTATACTTGCAAACTAAATTGTCTAATTATGTAAAACATATAACACGAAATTAGAATAATAAGAGATACTTAAAAAGAACAGAACATGCATACATGAATGAACCAATGAAAAAAATATAAAAAGTTTTGGTAGAGTCCATGATGTTAAATATATTTAATGATAAAATTCTTCGAAGGTTGTTTCCGTAATATACTGATGAAAATCATTTAGACTGCCACCAAATATTTCCAGACCCTGGCTTGAGTTAATAAGTCTCGACATTGTGGACAGTGAAGAATGGTACCCATAATTAGTGGAGTATTGATTGAGGAAAAGCAATGATATATTGCAAATAATGTAATGCAAAGAATGAGTTGCAAAAAAGTATCATATTTTTTGAGTCCATGTGAATTTATATTGAAAATACAGTCTTTCTTACACTTTTCTAATGAAGAAATGTTTAAGGTTTGTTTAATTTCATTATTAGAGTAATCGCCTGTTACTAACCCTAATCTCCCTGCAATCTCACCTTCACACAGCATCCCTAAAGATGTGTAGAAAAACTGTAAAAAAACAATATTGTACAGATTCATTACGACTGTAGTATTTGTATTCTTAAAGTCACAGGTTTCTATTGATGAGGCTAAGAAGTTTTAGTGATTTATTAGTGACATTATTAATGTAGTCTCGAAAATAAAGTTTACAGTCTAAAGTGACACCAAGGTCCTTACTAGATCGGACGGTTGATATGGAGACGCTATTTAATTTATAATCGGATCGGTTTATTAGTTCGATAAAATGATATTATTTTCCATATATCAATATTCATAGCACATAGTTTTACACCAATCATTAAAGGAGTCAGTACTAAATTAGAGAAGAATACATTAATGATGGTTACCAAAAATTTTACTAAATCACTTCTTAAAATTTGTTTTAGTGTGGTATATATTTTTTCGTCTTCAATGAACAATATAAAATAAATGATAACTCATGGGAGTGCAACAGTTGTGCTAAAAATAAATAAATACACTTCCTAGCAGGGGCGCAGAGTGAAAATCTCAATTTTTATTATAGGTGCTTGATAATTAATTAATTAATTAAAAAATACTCTTTGTTTACACCATTTTACAAATATATATAAACAGTTACATGTTTCGAGAGCAATGAATTTTTTTAATAGAATGCATCAAATGTTAAATAATTCCAAACTAGATTAATTTTAAATTTAAAACCATTTCTTATTTATCTACCTACTTTAATCAATTTTTATTTGTGTTTATAATTTGTCTATTCTTAATTATTGTTTTCTAATTTTTATCATTTGTCTGTACTTGAAATTATTTTTTAGTATTCATATATTCCTGATAATGACAGCATTGCTGTCGAAACATGCAGATGTTCATGTGTATATATAAAGTGCTGTAAACAAAATATATGTTTTAATTAATTAATTAATAATCATGCCACAAAGTGAATACTAATGGTTTGAAGAAATCTTAACAATTAAGAGGAACGGCTGCGGTGCATGTTTCATACATAACTTAATTCTCGATTTAAGGCCAAAATACCGATCCAAACTGAATGACATACTCGTATATTTTTGATAAAAGGTTTAGCAGATATCTAGTACGGATGAGAATTGTTTTTTTAAATTATGAAGTTTATGTCATGGAAAAAAATCAATTTTCATAATTTTAGGGGCAACTTAGAACATTATTTTCGGGTTTAAGGTATTTAAAAAAAAAATATTATATTTGTTATGTTTTTTATTTTTTTATTTATTTATTTAATATGATATTTTTTTTTACAGTAAGTATATAAATACGACATGATTCATATATTGTAACAAAAAATATAATATAGCTGTTCCTCACCACAAAGAAATGTAAATATGAATAAGTAAATAAAAAAAATAAAAAAATCGTTTTTAATTTAATTTAAAGTCCAGCATAGTTCTTATTTTAATAATAATAAAAAAAATTATATTTCATTATATTTTCAAAGCAGACGGGGTAAAACTTTTTTTTTAAATCACCGTTAACCCCCAAATAATTGTTAAACGTGCCTCTAAAATCGCGAAAAATCAATTCCTTTAATGGCCTGTATTTTATAATGTAAATCAAAAATAAATAAATTACTTCTCGTCCGTACTAGATATTTACCATACTTTTTGATGAAAAAAAGACCCTTAGGTTTAGGTGAGTATTTTGGCCTCAAAACCCAATAGAACTTCTAGTCCCCAAGTTTGTTCTCAATTTTTACTTTTCAAATTTCAACATTTTTGATTAAAGTTTATTTAATGTTTTCTTATATGGCTCTCGCTATCAAATTTCCTGATCTTTCGACTCATAAAAGCTTCTCGTTATTTCTAGATGGGCTGCAATATTCCTTCCGCCTTCGTTTATGATGCTTTCCATCTATGATAATTTTAGCATGATTGTGAAAATATTTTTATTCCACATAATACGATTTACGAGCAAACCGATGCAGGTATACTATCGTCCTTCAAATGTATTGTCAATTTTTAAAATGTCTACATTATGTACACCTCACATGTGAAATTCCTTAAACAATTAAATAAATTTACTTTTTAAAAACACATTTTAATTCGTGGCAGCCACATTTAAATTCGGTATATCGTGCGAATAATTAATTTGTGAAATATTATACATGTAACCACAACTTAAGCAACTGAAAAAATTCAAAAGTACTAAGCGTTGATTGCTTTGTGCCGTGTGGAAAATAATTATTCCTTCAGAACATTTACAGAAAACTTAATTTTCCAAAATTGAGACAAAATTTTAAACTTTTAATGTTTCTTTCACTAGACTTGTTAATTAATTAGTTTGCGAAGCAAAATATATACGTTCTGTCACGTACTGAAAAAGTGGTAAACATTTTAAACTAACAATTGAGCTTTGAACATGATAAAAGCATAGTAAGTTTAAGATTTTGTTAGTTGATTACACCGACAAGTGTTTTTTTATAAAAATAACACACTTTCAGTGGCCAACAACTGCGGAAGCTTAATTTCTCATTAATACTTTAGTTTTTGGCATATTTCAAAGGTTGTGTGAAATGGTGTAAATTTTTTTCAAGAACTTAAATAAAGTTAATTAATGTGATAATCCAAAAAAATTGAAATTATGTTATCCGCAATTAAAAAATATATACCGCCGCCCAAAAAACAAGAATTTTTACGTTTTCCTTTTTTTTCTCGAAATATCAATTTAAGTTAAATTTAAATTTTAAAGCTTGCAACTTCATTTCATTTAGCTATCAAATTAAACATTAAAAATAAATAATATAAAACAAAAATAAAACGCTATTTAGTCTGTAGTTTTAAATTGTGCAATGAGGAAGATATTTTCGAAAACTTGATTAGTATTAAAAAGATCTGAAGATAAATATTTTTTTAGGATTTTCAAGGATTTTTACAAATTAAAAATAAAAATATTTTTATGTTGTAACTATTATATATTTGTAAATTGAAAGAATATTAGACATTATTAGGGAGAAATTTTAGGTGTTTATGCAATAACCGTGCACTTTGAAAATTTTCCATTTTCTGTCAAACTATACTCAATTATTTCTCGTCACCTGTCCTATTTTCTGCTTTAAAATGGTTTTTCTTGTTAAATTTCCATTATAAATTATCCAAACAAACGCCCCTAAACAAACTCGTTATATCGTACAACATGTTGATGTGCTTTATGTAGTAGATGAGAAGGTTTATAATCAGATGGGTGGGTGCAGTGGGGTGGGTAGCAGAAGGGTTGGCAACTCCAGGAAATGACGTCAGTAGACGATACCCAGCGAAGCCTACTTCCTGTGTTTCCTGACCCAATCTTCCATCCTTGTTCTTGTCGGGTTTCAACCTACCAATATACGTGTACGTGCCAGACACCGGTGGTGTATAAATTCTATATATGTCAAGATACGTGTCTGCACGTATACTGATTGGGCAGTGGCATTCTATGATCGAAGATAGGCCATGCTTAGTTTTTCAAATACGGTTTTGAATTGTGATTTGAACAATTATAATTTGCCACAATATCTGATTATGGTTTTTGTTTTCAACTGAGTAAATGACCGTATCCTCACTGGGGTAGGCCGCCACAATCCAGAGAAAAAACTGCCTTATTTCAATAAGTTCCTACTAATCGGATTACGGATTACGGACCTACGGATCCTTAATGTTAGTATACAAATACAAAATTAAAAAAAAAAAAATAGTTCCGTAAAGCGATTGAAAATAAATTTAAAAGTTTTAACATCCTAATTAAATAATTTTCAAAAAAATACTTGAATAGCGAACCGAGTGATGCTTAACACTTTTTATGACTATTCCTTTATTGAGCGTATATTTAATCTATTTGAATCGATCTTCTAATTTGAATGCAAATTTGATGATTACTTGATCGAGAGTTGCATTGGATAGAGCGTAGTTGTGTATTTAAGCAGTATTGAGAAAAAATTTCGGCTCAACAGTTGCTCAGTGGGATTGGAAAAAACTCCCGTCGGAATTAGAATAATTCTTATTACGGTAGTCGTAACAAATACACGTAATTTTGGATAAGAGCTATAAAATGGTACTTCATCTGCACTACACCCAATCAGAAAGGCATAAAAAACAATTATGAAAATAATCCTAAGCTGCCTCTAATTACAGACTCTAACTCAATCTTTAATATAATGATAGTATTTGACGTTCGGCAGATTTACGTTAAAAGAATCCTCACTCACCTTCATTCAAACACACGTAACAAATACCACGAAAAAAGACTAAACAGTCGTATTACTAGAAATATCAAAAAAGATTTACTTCAAATTCCTGTAACTCATACTACTTTTGGGAAACGGAATTTTAGGTACTTTGCGATAAGAATTTTCACCATTCTTCCGGTTAGCATCTTAAAATCTAATTCACAAAAAAAACTCAAACACAATAAAAAAAAATGGATTAAAAGTAATAATAGGACATTTTTCTGTGCACTCAACCCAAATTCGAAATTATTGATTCAACGATTTACGAAGCATATCTTAATATAAGTGTATATTCATAGGTATTATAAAATAATAATATAATTTGCAAAATTACTGCCTCAACACAGGCTAGCCTAGTGAGATGGGTTATGTTAAACTTCAACTTATAACTGTTATTGTATTATTTTCTATTTTACTATATAAACCGCTGTACACTTAAATTATTATATTATACATGTTTTTTATTTTTTATTTATAGTTAAACTTAATTACAATAAAGATGTTATTATTATTATAATTATAATTATTGTTGGAAACTAGAAAAGGGGACAATTTGTAAAAAGGCGAAAACCTTTAGTGGAGAGATAACATTATGCGTCCAATTTCAAAACGAACATTTCGTTATGCAAAAATTAGTAGCAATTCAGGCTGTAATCTTTGATAGCTTTTAGACAAGTGGTATGCGGATATATTGCTTTGGGTTATGTATCCACTGAAAAATTAGATTGTGGAAATTAAATAGTGTATAATCAAGGAGAGTAGAAGGAAAAGGAGGTGGCACTGAGGCAACTAGTCACAACCCATCAAATATCTTCACTGGGCTCGAGTACGCGTGTGTTTTACAGGTATTTAAATTGTGATGTTTTTTTTAAATTTATTTATTAAAATGTGTTATACTGTTTCGATAATGTGAACATACTGAGAAGTGGTGAATAAATAATTTTCCCTACTTTATTAATTAATATTATATATATATATACAGCTGTCACAATAATAAATACTAAAAATACTTGCAGAACTTAATAACTAACTGACTAACCATCACGCCGTTTCTCCGCAGGGGTAGGCAGAAAGGAGGGATTGCCAAACAACTCGATCTTGGAATACACTAACTGCTTCATTCACATTCATACACCGTCTCATACATTCTCTTCTCTTATTCCTATTTCTGACATGGCCCGACTCAAGTATTTGATTCACTTGATCGTGTCGTGTCTTCCTCAGGCGTCCCCGGCTTCTTCTTCCATTCACATTTGCCTCATATATTTTTCTAACAGTCCTTTCTTCATTCATTCGCTCTACATGCCCAAAACATTTAAGCGTTCCTTTCTTAATCTTACTCATTACGCTTAGACCAGCATTGTATTCTTTATGAATCTCATCATTTTTTATACTACCATACATGGTTTTAGCACACATTCGCCTCAGAGATCTCATTTCTACGGCAATCAGTTTACTTCCATCCTTCTTCTGCCTATTCCATGCCTTACTGCCATACATTACGGTTGGTATCATTATTTAATTTGATTTACATTCAATGTTTAAGAACACTAATACGAAATGTTTGTATAACCACATCCTCTCTCGCCTTTCCCCAGTGTGTACTGACCATTGCAAGTTGCAACTAATAAATTTGTATAAGTCAAATAGAAACATTTTATTAATGTAGAATAATTGTGGCAAAATAATTTAGATGAATTACATATTTTGATCAGAAATTATTGTATTGTTTTATTTGTCGTTGGCACAGCTTTTCAGCCATTATGGACTACACAGCACTTCTGAACAAGAGTAAAGAATAATAATTATTTGAGTAAGAGCCAGGCACGCACGGGTGACTTCTGACAGATTCGCTACTGTTACAAAATCCATTGCAGTTTATGAAGGGGCGCCCATTGATCACGTAGCAACAAGGCGGATTAGGGTGACGTTTGATGAATTTTGAAACAGCGACAAAACTGTTGCCGTGACAAAGTCACCCATGCGCGCCTGGCACAATATTTCAACTTTATTGCTGTTGATATATTTCTTATAATATTTCTATTGTTTTTTTATATGCTAAATTAACCAAATTGAGTGGCTTATCAAAAACACTCACATCAAGTTTTTTTTAATTTTTAATTATTTTATGGAAGTTTAAAAACCTCATTTTAATTTTAATCATTGAAGAAGATAATATTAAAATATTAAAATAATATTATCATAAAGATAGGTGCCAATAATATGGGATAAAAAATTAGAGGATAATATTGACAAAGTCTTGAATTTGAAATATGATATCGATGAAGATGACATAAATTGAACTGGTCTCATTATCTAAGTTGGTAAAGCGGTTCTCCCAGAAATACAGAAGTCCTGGGAACGAGTTCCAGGTGCGATATTGGTATCTTTTTATTTTCAGTTGTTTTTTTTCTGTTTCATGTTTCATTTAGGTTATGTTAATTTTATCTTTTTCAATGATTAAACACTCACTTTATAAATTGGCATTCAAAAAATTCTCAGAAATATCCACATCAATATTACGTTTCCTCTGAAAATCGAAAATAATATAACTTTACATAATGGAACCTAAAAAATATAAGAAAAATCCAATTCTACAGTTGTATTACAGCGAATGCGAAAAGCAAACGGAGAAAAATGTCATTAAAAGGTTATTTATGCGAATGTTTTGCTAATTATTGGATCATTAATCAACACCCATAAATACCACATGGAACCAAAGTAATGATTATATTCTATAACAATGTATGAGTTTCAAAGTATTAACGGGTATCTACATCTGTAGATAAAAAAAAAAAAAACAATTTAATGCGTTACCTATTTGTGGTGGTAGTCGAACAATCACGATGTCGGCCTCCATGGTCGAGGGGAAAGTTTCTCTATTACGAATCCGGAGGTCGCAGGTTCAAATCCCAGTGTGGGCAAGTAAGTTTTATTTTATTAATTTGTGTTGTTTCACTTTCTTTTTTTTACATGAATACCGCACAAGAATCCCAACCGTCTGTTGCCAGTGAGACTATGGCATCCCCAATTGGGGAATGTTGTGAGGCTGAAGGTATTGAGGAGAGGACGTATTAGGGTAAGAGGAAGGTGGGGAAATGCCTGGATATTCAGATCTGGTCACCAAATACGGCTAAAAGCCATTTCAAGCAACGTTTCAATTCTGAATGGTGGTCTTTCACCAGGGCGATACTGAGAGTATCTTCCACTCTGGAATTCGCTTAAATATACCATATATATTTTTATAGTTCATTAATTGTGTAACAGCACAAATTAATTAAATAATATTTACTTGCGCACGTCGGGATTTGACTCAGCGACCTTCGGATTCGTAGTCGAGAGCCTTACCCCTCGACTATGCAGGCCGTAAATTAATAAAATGAAAATAATATACTATTTTTGCGCCACGTTCCAGAATGCTAGATACTATCAGTATCGCCATGGTGAAAGACCACCATTCTGAATCGAAACGTTGCTTGAAATGACTTTAGCCGAATTTGGTGACCAGATCTGAATAGCCATTTTCTTCCCCACCTTCCTCTATCTCATCTCCTTCTCCTATCTACTACCTTCAACCTAACAACATACCCCAATTAGGTATGCCATATTCTCACTGGCTCCAGACGATTGGGAGGAGTTCGTATACAAATAAAAAATAAATAAGTAAAATGGGAAAACGAAAAACACGTGTTAAGACGGCAGATTTAATTGAATACGCAAACTCAAAATAAATCTAAATAGAATAATAATAACATTTCATTGATTTGTATGGCGCCGTTTTTTTGCGAAAAATCACCTCAAGGGCGCTATGAAAATAGTTTTTCAAAGGTCTGTGATACTATTTAGTATGATTAATTTATTATAACTTGAGTCTAACAGATTGCATCCACCAGCACATCGGTTAATAATATAAAACTGTCTGTACACGCTGCGTAAAAATGTAAATATTGGCTAGATATTATATAGGGCCATACTTACCTGGCAGGTCAGTTTAGATTAACTGTCCACTTACGGTGCTAGACTCTCGGTTACCTGAGCCAACATTTTTGCTCCTAACGTATTAATATTTAATATTTTTTTATAACACTAAGATGTATTTTGTAGTATACTCAACCATAATTAACAACTGTTGATAGAAGGAATTATTATTTTTTGCTTAAAAGGCAATATTGTTATAAATTTGTATAGGGCAACTCGGAGTCCTTCGTTATAATTTGGCACCGTAAAGAAAGTGTTAAAACCGTTAAGCATTCACACTCTTCGTTTTTCTTTGGATGCGACCGGTTCTCACGCTTCCAAGAATACAAACGAGCTGTGGTAACGTCGCGCAGACTTCTACCGTATTTACACATGTTTGTATTTCCTTTTACATATGGTACATGACCAATAGCGTAGTGCTTTAAGTTACTTTTCCAAAATTAATAAAACGCTAAAATTCTTCAACTGAAGCAGAGTATCTTCCACTCGATCACTTACATCTGAGTATGGCTAATATTCAATAATTATCGTTTGTTTCACATACAAATATTGATCGACATGAAAGGTGCAGAATGGCCGCTTCCGATAGACCTGATAATAGACATTGGCATTTCGGGGAATAGCATTGCACTGACACTAAAATCACACCGAATCACATTGACCTTAATTGCACACGTTCAGGAGCCATCAATCTATGCAAAACGTGTTGTTTATTGATTAGTTAAATCGTCGCAAAGATTATTGTTTGATTACAAGAGAATTATTAGTTCATTGAATTTGTCTACGTAATCATTACTTAGGCTTTGAATTAGCTTGGTGTTCTCTGCTTGATCAAACATTTGACTTCTGAGATCTTTCCGCACGACATAAGAAATGGAATGAGGTTTAATAATAGTGGTTTGGGGTACAACAACAACAAACCTGACTATTTCGAGATTTTATCTAAGTTACGTTAACGTGTTCTATGTTACGCCTGGTTTGAACTTCTGAGCTATAGCCTTATCCAAATCGTGTTCTGCGCTGTGACTGGGTGATATTTTATGAAAATTATTCTTAAATAATCTTATGACACTTTTTTGTTTAATCTGTAGGCTTCCATTTTAATAATAATAATAATTAATATTATTTTGTTAAAAACACCGTGCAGATAAAAACAGTTCTGATAGGTAATTACTATTAAGTGTGACAGCTCTTTCGCCTTCTGAAGGCAATATCAAACTGTGGTGAAGCCACTTTCAGATGATCTATTTATATTATTTCCATATATTTAGGTACTTATACTGAAATTCTTGAAGTTCTCTCATTCCACTTCACGATGACCTGGCAAACGTCCCGGCCAGCCGTCTGACATCCAAGAAACCTTTTTGGACTGAAGGCGAAAGACTGCTTCTATCACAATACTCCTCTAAAGAGTTGTGGTGAATTCAGTGGTAGTTCTCGGATGTGAAAAACAAGCACCATGTTGGAGACTCTACTATTAAATTACTAAGGATCTCTCTCCCTCAGAAGACGTGGACCTCATTAAACCACATCCGGTGCAGTCACAGCCGTTGTGCGAATAAGATGAATAAATGGAGCTTAAATGATTCCGAACTTTGTGAATGTGGACATATTCAAACAATAGAACACATCGTAGAAGAATGCCCGCTTCATCAGTTTCCCTATTGCATATCTGTGATGAACCAAGTAACTCTCGATGTTGTCGACTGGCTGAATGAATAACCTCAGCATCCCACTATGACCTCCACTAACTCAACTTCACCGTACTAAGGAGAAGAAGATGAAACTCTGAAAATATTTTGATTTTTATTACCAATAATTTATTTCCGAGTAATGACGATTATTTATATGGTTATTACACTAAAAAGTTTCTCTATTTAGGGGTTGTAATGTTATCTTGTTTTAATTTTAATAAAATAAAAAATTAAAAAAACTTATAATAACTGATTTCTTTTTCAGGAGACGTTAGCGGCTTTGAATGGAGACAAACATCTACGGCAATGTGAAGAGAAATGTAGGTAAATATTCAGGATTTTCCCCAATTATTAATATTTGTTGATAGTAATTTTGCTCGTTGTAATAATTCTTCTTATTGTAATTTCGTTAGTTTTTAACGTCTTTGTATTTACGTTCGTAACGTATCTGTTTCTTTGCTTAGCTATTAAATAAACACATTTTTCTACATGCTTTCATTGATAAAAACTACTCAAAGTATCTTAAGAGGCCACCGATGTGTGATTACTTGGTGGTTAAAATCAAAAATAAATCTCCAAAGAATCGAATTGATATTAAATCTCCCAAAATTCGCCTTCGAAATGAAAGTATGTAGATAAATAAGTAAATAAAATATGTGATTCAATACTCAATCTATCTCATGTATCCAACAAAAAAATATTATTTAGTATATAATTAAAATAAGGCGAATACCTTTTTTATAAGTGGAGGAATCTGTGAATTAAAACCCCTTAATTTGGAAATTAATTAAAATTACTTACTTATTTAAATTATACAAAAAGGTTAGTTTTTTTTTCAAATTCAGCAATGGCTCGATGGATAGTAATGACTATCCGCTGTGAACCTGATAGATGAGAGGGTGCGAGTGTGTTGATTAGATTTGTGATGTATTCATCCTGATTCATCCCTCGCCCCGTACCCTTCCCCTAGCCCAAATTATACACTCCCTATGTCCAATCACCAAATCTTGTCAGTTTCAATTAAGAGACTGACGCAACCCAACAAACATGGTTTAATTACTGAGTGTTGAAATTTTATAATATTTTTTATTAAGCACCAAAGATTGGCTAAATTCAACGTTTTCTTAAATGAAATCAAAAGCGCAGTACAAAAAAATGATTTTGTCTTTAACATTCTGATTTTTAGTAACTTAGGGTGAAACGTTGTAAAAATCTATTTAATGCCGATTTATACAGCCACATTGGCATTTCGAAAAATTTATAAACAACTCGTACGTTAAATAATCATAAAGGATTTTTTTTATAGTAACAACGGATTTTTTAAATAATATCAGTTAGCAACACCTTTCTGATTTTCTAAAACATTTTAAAGATATTTTTTCAATCCAAATGAAGTTACCCCCTGGGCTGCAAAATAAGTGGTTTTAGTTCTTTACACAAAAAAGATGGTAAATGGAAATCATTTTCTCGGCTCTAAAAATACACTATAAAATTTGGAATCTCTCGAAAATCAGAGACAAGGTTTTTCCCGCCACCAAGAAATATGTACCAACTGATTATTTTTTGTTTGTTGTACGAAATTTTTTTACGGTAGTATATTTTTATTAGCGTTCATAGATTATTATGTTTGAAATCCAACTCACATTCTCCCGGCTAAAAGTAAAACTAAACCATTTTCAAAAAAAATTGATATGGTTGGACTTTTGTTGAATTTTTCGTGATGACTTTTAGCAAAACAAATCATTTTCTCTCTACTGCTTGAGGGCAATTTAGAAAGATTTTTTTATCGTATTCAGAAAAAATGAAGCGTTGAATTGGTATATTTAATTAAAACCATTTCTTTAATATAAGTTAGACTGTTTAGATTTTTTTATTTCAATAGTGAAGAATTAAATATTACACGAATTTCTATAAAACACAGGTGATTTCTAAATCAGGTAAAAGAAATCAAAAATAAAATAGAGCGGATGGAATCAAGAAAAATGCATCCATCTTATGAAATAATTCGATTCAATTCCATGTTTCATGGGAAATAATGACGAAGGATAAGTTGAAAGAAACGTAATGAAAAGCATTGTTAAATTTCAATGTCTACTCTACCCTCCCATACAGCAAAAAAAAATTCGTGTTTTTAATATTTAAAATGGATTTTAACGTATTTAGAAATTATATTTACGATGATTATCAATTGTCGGGGATCTTGAAAGCTGTAAAATAACAATAAAAGTTGCTTTTTACAACCGGTTTTAAGTCCATGATAAAAATAACGCCACGAATATATTATTTCGTTTACATAAAAGGCATGGTCACCGTGGTTGAGTGGTCAGTAAATTTGATAAAATTGTGTTATTTAATAATGTAGTCATTAAAAATAATATCCATTACGTTTGCGGCATGTTCAGTAATGGTAGATTCTGAGCATCGCCTTGGTGAAAGACCACCATTCATAATTAAAAGGTGCTTGAAATGGCTCTTGCCGTATTTGGTGACCAAATCTGAATAGCCAGGTACTTCCCTACCTTCCTCTTCCCTATCGCCTTCCCCTTCTTGATACCTTTAGCCTCACAAATACCCCAATTGGGGATGCTATAGTATCATTGGCTCCAGGCGGTTGGGAGCAGCTGGGACTCTTTTGTGGGAATACTTTTTTTTTTTTAAACCTTCGCGGTTAAAACAAAGAAATTTTTGGTTTTTTATAACTGCTAAATTACGAGGTGTTTTATAAATTTGTACTCTTTATGTAATTGAGGCAGCTTTAATTTTTCAAATCAGAAATAAATTAGTTGGCGTTCAATTAAAGAAAAGATTATTCAGCCCTTCCAATCAATTTGCAATTCAAAAATAATTTGCAATAGTTAAATATCCTCCCTGGCTGGGAGGCAAATGAAGGCTCGTGTATTCCACCCTGGCTTGAAGTCTTCCGCGAGGACCCTTGAGGAATGTGCGGGGATGAGTCTGGAGGCTCTGCCTTACAAGCCAGTGACCCATTTTTATAACAAAGCCTCGGCATCGAGATCAGGGGTCGATAGTTTTAATAGGGTTCACCAGACACTTCACTATTTTGATTACATCCTGAAATTTGAAAGTGCTGAATTTTCTAAAGTTGATTTCGGAGTTTGTCCTTCAAAACAGTAAAACGGCTAAAATATGAGAACAAGGATGCTTTTGATTTCCCCTAAAAACTGGTTACTGAAAAAAAAGCACAAATTCATTCTTGGATTATCGATTTTTTTTATTTTTTTTTATTAATATTGTGTTTAATTTAACAAATTAATATATTTTTTAATAGTAAGTTAACCAAATTTAGTAATATTATCATTAAATTCTGTAAGAATTTTAGTTTTCTTTTTATTATCGATACAATTGTTTAAGTTAAATGTCGTAAATGCTAAATGTTATGTTTTAGGAAAAAACTTTCTGAAAATATTTTATATCCACTGCAGCATCCCCAAAGATATAGGCCTTGAGGGAAATTATTTCCTTCAGGATCTACTTTGTGGAGTTACCGTAAAATCATTTATAATAATTGTATGATTTGTAAAGCGCCGTATTTTTGAAAAATCACCTCAAGGGCGCTGTAAAAATAACACATTAAAAAAATTAGAGATTTCTTACATTCAGACTGAATTTACTCAGTTTTGTAAATATAAATACAATTGTATAAAATAATATTTTAAAAAAAGCATTGAAATACATTTTCAAAAAATCCCTGAACGCCGCTTTGAATGTAGCTTTGAACGTCGAAACAGCTATCATATTGTCAATAATAAACGACTGAAATTCTAGCACAACTTAACGATATTATTAAATTTGATTTAATTAATTTTTAAAAACATACGGTTTCTTCATTTTTTTTCTTTATAAGAATGGAAATAATAACATTACCTACTAGCTTACCATATAGGCAGTTACAATTATTACATTTGCGGTAATTGACGAACAATGCATGCTAAGTAATCAGTAATCATTAGTATTTTTTTACGATAATATGTTATTTAAAGTGGTTGGATCATTAACAGTCAAAGTCTTCATTCGGTGTTTTTATTAAAATAAACATAATGCATCGAAATTGAAACAAAAATAGAATTAAAAAATAATCCTTAAAAAAAATCAAATACGAGTATAATATAAAAATATAAACAAATATCCTATATGATATTTGTATTTTAAACAGTGATGTACACAAAGTAATTTTTATTAATTTTATTAATAATGACACCAACAAGAAATTATACACTTATTTGAAGAAATAAGTAATATCTTAATTGGAAGTAAGAAACCATAAAAAAATTAACGAATTTATACGGATTTAGAATTTTGTGCGTGTCGATTAAAAAGACCTCCATAGAAACACAGATTCTCGTCTTGTTAAAATTTCAGTGGCAGACGGAAAAAAAATGTTAGCGAAATTGTAATCAAGATCAATTTGAACAGAAATGTTCCATTTGTAATTAAATGGCTTCCAGCTAACATAGTTAATTAACAACCGATTGTGAATTTCCATCTCTTACAACGAAATTTAAAAAAAAAGATTTTATTAGATCGCCAGAAATTTAATAAACATATATACTCGTATATAATACCATTTTTTTTGTTGTTGGAAAATTAACTGACTCATCGACCTTGTGTTTTTGTGAATATTTGAATAGATTCCTTTGATTCTTTAAAATCATTTATTGAATTAAAAGTTTGATAATGCCTTAGGAAAGAAACAACTATCACTCATAATAATAATTACACAGCAGAACTTTTCTATAAATAAACCGTTTTATAAGTAAACTTCTCGGAGGGAACAGAAGATATTTCTTCTCAAAATCCTGTAGAACTATATATAATGCAATCATTATTCATTATTATCATATGAACAGTATTCTGTTCCTGTCAAGAGGGGAGGATCTTAGAAGACTAGAAACAGTTTTTAAAAACAAAGACATGAGAATAATTTTGAGATCAAACAAATATACGATAGTTTTTTTTTTTTTTTTTTATATGAATACCTCACAAGAGTCCCAACTGCTCCCAACCGTCTGGAGCCAGTGAGACTATGTCATTCCCAATTGGGGAATGTTGTGAGGCTGAAGGTATTGGGGAGGGAAGGAGAAAGGGAAGAGGAAGGTGGGGAAATACCTGGCTATTCAGATCTGGTCACCAAACACGGCTAAAAGCCATTTCAAGCAACGTTTCAATTCTGAATGGTGGTCTTTCACCAGGGCGATACTGAGAGTATCTTCCACTCTGGAACGTGCGCAAATATACTCTATATTATTTTTAAATGAATTAATTGTGAAACAACACAAATTAATTAAATAAAATTACTTGCGCACGCCGGGATTTGAACCCGCGACCTTCGGATTCGTAGTCGAGAGCCTTACCCCTCGACCATGGAGGCCGTCGAAGTCAGTTTAAAAAAACATAAAGGGATATAAACGAATTATCTTTTAAACAAATTATATGTTTAATTTTTATAGTTCCTCTTTTTTAATTTTTTAATGGCTATCAAAGTTCAGAATTTATACGATAAATTAATAAAAATCAACACAAACATAATCACTCCACAGGAAGAATAAATCAAATTGGACTTCCCCTTCTAAAGACGTCAAAATCACATAACTCATTACTGTGTTGAACGGAAAGATCTTCGAAGAAATACTACCCAATATAAAAGAAGAGGAAAATGTGTTTAAATTTAACAAAAAAATGACGAAATATGATAAATGGAATAATTTTTTCTTAATTTGTAATTTTTTATCGAAGATTGTCCCTAAAATTGCAAAATTTATTTTATGTAAGTTTTATGTTATATTAGCAATATTATCAATATTGGTAAAATTAATTCCCTTATTATTGGCTGCTATATTTTTATATTACTGCAAAGTTCTACCCGAATATGTTTGTAATCTAGATAGTGTATTGGATATACCTATCCGATTTTTTATTTATGTGGGACATACATTGACTGATTCTACAGTTCAAGAAAGAATATTCAATTGATTCGAATAACGTATCGATGTTTTTTTTAAATTTGAAACATGATAACGATCAAAACGACGTAAAAAATAAACTGGTCTCATTAGTTCAGTAGTAAAACGTTGTTCCTATAAAGCGGAGGTCCTCAGTTCGATTCTCAGATGCGATTCATAACTTTTATTTTTATTTTTTGTATCTTTTTAATTGTAAATTTATTAATATTATCTCCTTCAATGATTAAACATTACAATGAGGTTTTTAAACTTCAGTAAGTTTTTCTAAAAAAAAAATTAAATGAATTAATGATGAAATAATTTTTTTTATTCAAATGGAGTTCTACAAATCAAACTTGAACATAAAAAATAGATTTCTTCAATTAATCTGTAATTACTTTGTGGCATTATGATGAGGGAAGTATTGTTTTCAAAACATGTTGATATTCATGTATAATAAATAATAAATAAATTTATTAATAAATAGATTTCTTAGATTTTGAAAGAGTTTTCATCTACTTAGACATACGAAAAGGGAAATTTTTGTCATCATTGAAATTAAAAAAAAGAATTGTATGTTCCATTATTTTAAAGCAGCTATATTCCTTTTTTGAATCATGTGAAATTATATATAAGACCATATGTGGACGAGTGAATAGTTTTGTAGTTTTACTGGAAAAGCAATTAAGTATAGAACGTTTATCTGTCATTCGATGTGTGAAAACATTTAAGCCATGCTTACCTAAGTTAGATTAACACGAAACTTTATACGCCAACACAAACCGAGTCAGTTTATAGTTGACAAAAGCACGCGATCACAAACTACTAAAAACACGATGACTTCATAGGGGCCATTTGGATCCTACTTTGAATTGTAGATCGATTGTAATATCAATAATTATTAGGTTTTAAAGAAAGTAATGCAAGCAAAACAAAATCTTATCAAATATATTGATTATTTTATTTACTCCCACCCAATTTTAATTAGGACGGTCTTTACTAATTAAACTAACTAACCACCACGCCGTTTCTCCGCAGAGGTAGGAAGAGAGGACGGACCACCAAATAACTAAATCTTGGCAAACACTTCTTGTTTCATTGACATTCATACATCGTCTCATACATAATTTCTCTTATTCCGACTTCTGACATAGCCCGAGTCAAGTATTTGATTAATTGAATCGTACCATGTCTTTATCGGACGTCCCCGGCTTTTTCCATTCACATTCGCGTCATATATTCTCCTTACACTCCTTTCTTCGTTCATTCGCTCTACATGACCGAACTTTTTAAGTGTCCCTTTCTTAATCTTGCTCATTACGCATACATCATCGTTGCATTCTTTACGAATCTCAACATTTTTCACACGATCATAGATGGTTTTACCACACATTCGTCACAGAGAATTCGTTTCTACAGCATTCAGTCTACTTTCATCCTTCCTCTGCCGATTCCATGCCTCATTGCCATACATCAGGGTTACTATCAGCACTCCATTGTGGACTACTAGTTTCACTTCCTTGGACACGTTTTTGTTAGCGCCAACCGAATTCAGTCCCCCGTTTACGAAGTTTTCTGCATTCACCCTTCTTTCAATATCCCTATCAATCTTTCCATCTCTCGTAAACGTAGTTCCCAAATAGACAAATTCATCGACTTGATCCAAGTATTCATCATTCACAACTATATTGCTTACTCGCTTGCTCTCTCTTTCAAACACCATGACTGAAGACTTACTTACATTCATCATTAGCTCATTCTTCATACAATCGGCACTACATCATCAGCATACAACAGGCAACACACTTGCAGATTACTCATTTTCGCGCCCAAGCCCACCTCTTTCAAATCTTGTTATAGAGCTTATCAATCAAATTAAATTAATTATATAATTGAAAATACACTTTGTATATACCACTTTACTTAAAATATATAAATATTTCAAGTAAAGTGGTATATTTGAAATATTTATATATTTTAAGTAAAGTGGTATATACAAAGTGTATTTTCAATTATATAATTAATAATGATGCCACAAAGTTATCAATCATTTGAAGAAATTATAAATTAAATTAAAATTTCGGCAAAACCAAAAAAACGATATTTGAAAAACAACATAAAATCGTGAAAAACAAAATTCCATACAAATACGAGTATTTAAAATGCAACACAAGAATTCAAGCGAACCTCTCTGTGACGTTAGATGCCGAGAAAGCAATGATGCCAACCAAATAGAGCGTTTTATGCCCTTTTAAATAACGATTTATTAATACTATATACTGTCTTCTTCTATCTTTTCTTCTGTACAGAATCGGCGGTTACCGATCCATATGAATGTGTTTTGTTATATATTTTCCTACTTCCTAATTTTAAAAATGAATTTAGTGAAATACGTTACTTTATAATTAACAATGTTTCAACAATCGTTATTCCGATAATTTTATTAGGAGCTGACGAACACTATCAAAAATATCAAAAAAGTTTTTTAAACTCATATGTCAATGTATATCTTCATATATAAAAATATATTTTTATAGATGAATATTTCATTGCCCAAGTACCAAACTTCGAATGAGTAATTGATTTGCTTCGTGCCATATCTTCTTACAACGCCTCAAGGATTAACGTCTTAATGTAATGTGTTCCGTGTCATTGCGTACAGACCACCCAGTGTATATTTCCATCTCGTTAGTTTTCACGTAGGGTCATCACCAAATTCGCCAGGTCTTGAATTATATTTAACGATCTCCCGTATCTCTATTGCCGGTTGAGAGTGTCATTATGAAGATGCTGAAAGCAGGCCGCATAACAAGGCCAGATACTTCACACTTTTATACTTCACTCAATACTGCAAAGGCCTCATGGAAGAGCGGGCAGATAACATCAAGTCCCCGACACTTTCCTTTTTAGAGCCAAGTGAAGTGTGAGTGGGATAGAGACTGGGAACTCGCATCAATAGTGCGCACAGGTAGATAGAACCTATAGAATATTAATTTGTTGCTTTCGTAAAATGTTTTTAGATTTTTCAGTCGTCATGTTTTATCTAAATTAGATCAAATATCTCTGTTCATGCACTATTGCATTTATAATGATTTTTAGTACATCAAGTTAAAAAATATATGGTTCAGTGAGTAAATCAACGCACGTATAAATCGGCACACTTTTTAAAAGCGGTATAAAGTCATTAAAATTACAAAAAAAAAACTAGTCCAAATACCTTACTCACTAAACATAAAAAAAATTTGGTGAGATTAGGTTTTCGGTCTAGTTTTTTTTCGTACTTTTAATGATTTAATATCACTTGTAAAAGTGTGCCGATTAATATATTTGTTGATTTCTACAGTCACCAAAAACATATCACTAAATATAAATATATATTGTGATATTAACTGTAAATTTTGATTTGAATAACAAACTCCCGTTAGCCAACTACAAACAATAGTTCATTGGGACGTTTTGCATTATTTTTTTTTTGTAAAATGTATATAAAAAATTAAAAAAATTAAAAAAAAAGAACAAAAATTCCTGACGAATTAAAATGTATTATTAAACCAGACCTATCAATAAAGGGGGTCATCACACTGTGTTGGGCAACTACAGAGCAATTAGTATTTTATTACTCGACAAAATTCTTGAAAAATATATTCAGTTAAAATTAGTTAAATATTTGGAAGATTTTTCCATTATTTGTGACCAAACAATACGGCTTCCAAAAAAAGAGGACCGAATGCTGCTTCAAAAGTTTGCCAGCTTAATAAAGAATGTATATTAATTGATAAACTAAAGTTCTTTAAAACTTAAGACAAGATTTTTGTGCATATTGCAAAGGGTAACAATTATTATTTTTATAAACAATAATTATTAATCTAAAACACTCATCCAAATTGAAAAAACCTTCCGAGCAAAGATAAATGTCGCCGATTTAAAGAATTGGAAGTAAAAATATAATTTTATAAAAAGTAAATTGTAAAATTAAAATTATTTAATTTTACAGGTGAAAATATAATAAAAACAGTAATTATTGAATGAAATACTAGTATATATTGATTAACTTGGCGGGTTTGCGATAAGCCGACGTAGCTCAACGGTAGAGCATCTGACCTGACATTAGAAGGGTGCGGGTTCGAGTCCTGCCGGCGACATTTATCTTTGCTCGGAAGGTTTTTTCAATTTGGATGAGTGTTTTAGATTAATAATTATTGTTTATAAAAATAATAATAAAGAATGAGTTAAATTGTAAAAAATATACATTAGTCTTACTTATAGATTATTACAAGGCTTTCGATAAAAAAGAAATATATATTATAAGATTTTTTGAAAAATATAATGGTGTTCGCACGGTTTATATCCATGAAATTATTGAAGTAATAATATTTTCGATTTAATGCGTTGAACCATGATACTTTAATAATAGGCATTTGAAAGGCTTACCGACTTTGTTGAAACATATACCTTCTGCCAGAACTTACTGTTTAGTTTTAAAGCTATAGCGCACGATAATAAGCAAACATAGAAGCAACTAAAATCGTTTTTAACCTTCTCAGATACAATTCAATAGATGGGTTATTCCAATATTAATATACGGAAATACACTGGGGTACGATAAATGTGGTTAGAATTAGGTGGAATTAGTATTCAACAAGGAGCTTATATTTTGCGAAGGTTTAGTGGAATTGAAATGTTTAGTTCAGTTTAGTGAAATGTTATTTTGTCATTTCCAGCTTCCTGTGATCTCTTTGATCAAGGTGAAGAAGAGGAGTAGAAGCCTTATTTACGAACGACTTAACTTTTTAGCTCTTTTTTTTACTCAAATAATTTTTCGGATAGTTTTAACTGCACGGTTCAGTATTTTTTTTCCGTCAGTTCATTTTTCTTATTCATGAAATCGATTGCTCAGCGCCCTACCTTAACCTATTACATTCACTGACATAACCGTTTCCTACAAATTCATTTCTCCTTCCAGAGTGTTTATCCATCAAAATTCACCTTCCAAATCAATTTCTTTGCTTTCGGTACAGTGAGTAAGCTTCTACTTTTAAAAAAAGCGCATTATACAATATGAAAGAATTAATAGGGTTTAGAAAGCAGCGATTCGTTATAATATTGATGAGAAAACTGCTTAATATTTTCGATAAACAGTTGTCGACAAAAATAAACGGTTTTTGCAAGCAGCCAAAAATTTTGCCTGAATTTTGTAAGCATGAAAAATAATAAGCAGTTGACAAAACGTAATATAAAAAACTTAAAGCTTTTCCACTGATAAAATCGCCAGCTTAATTATACATTTACCTATGTCCATTTTGGCAATATTGCAGAAGAAACAAAAAAAACTGTTTTGTTTTACTAGTGTGAATTTTTAAATTTTGCGATGTTTTTGGATTTATTTTACATATATAATAAATATACCTACGTAATAAAATTTTCCCTACAAAAAAAGTAATATTACAAAATTTTAGATTACTTTTGTTTAAGGTATTATGTATTAATCTTTCGAACATCCAATGGAAAATCTAAGTTATGAATATCAAATTAATTTAAAATTCAACAGCTCGGCTGTAGAACGATATGCCGGCCTCTAAGTTTCCTACATCCTACAACATGGGTCTCTTCAAAACATAAGTTCACTCCTTCCTATCCTCTAAAAGACCCTCCACACAGCATCCTCAAAGATGATATAGGCCTTGAGGGAAATTTCTTTCAGGGTCTCCTGTGTGGAGTTACTGTAAAAAAAAAATGAGCTTGGCGTAGTAGGTACTGTTTACAATGATTTCATAATGTTTTAATGTAAACATTATCATGACATAATAAAAACAGAAATGTAATGTTTTTTAACATGATGTAAAATAACTTTGTGGAGACAAATTTATTAAACAAATAATACTTAGTTTGCTTAAAACCACAGTAGATATTTACATATTAAATACCGTTGTTTTAAGCAAAGCAATTATTATTCATTTAAAAAAGATATCAATTTAAAGTTACAAACTACATTAAAAAATGACAAATAACAAAAAATTTAATTTGCTCTTCACATATTTCGTCAATACTACATTTAAATACATTTTCCTGTACTTTTATAGTGATCTGTATCTTGGAAGATCTTCAACGTTCAACATAGTAATTAGTTTTGTGATTTTGACATCTTTTGAAAGGGAAGTCTTATTGCATTTTTTCTTCTTGTAGGGTGATAATGTCTGCGTTGGTGTTTAAATTTTCGCATAAATTCCGAACTTTGTTTTCCATTAAACACTATAAAAAGGAAATATTTTAATTTAGGTACACGATGTATTTAAAAAACATTACGTTAGATTTCGTAATATATTTTGAAATTTTTGAATGTTAGTTTCGTCTTAAAATTATTTTGTTAGATTTATTTTGCAAAATTGCAGATCTTAGAAAATCCTAATGTTTTGCCAATAAGAGAATATTACTAAAATAATTATTCATATTAAGAACAATTGTGGCATTACATACAGTTTTACAGAATTCTGCGATAATAAGTCTTCATTTATTCCTTCGTAGCAGTGAACCATTTTCTTTATAACATAATATACTGTATTTAGAGTATAAAGTCGTCTGAAATCTAAAATTACACCGAAATATTACATTTTACGAATATACTTACTTCCTTCAAAATTTCTCCGTCATAAGGAGTATTATTATTTTATTATTTTATTTCCGATGTTCATATTATGTTTGTTTTCATGCATTATTTTCATGGTACTTCCGTACTATTTCTTACAATATTTTAAAAAGTGCTAAAGTAGGCGTTCGTGTCTTAATTTGTGAAATAATAAACATATCGATTTTTTTACTAATTAAGGTGACGAAATGATTCGTCAATTCCGTAGCAGGCTTTTAATCACGCTTTTTTTGATGAGTTAGTATTTTTGTTAGGTAGAATGATTTTTATATCGGTATTAACTACAAATACATTATTCTTATATTTGAAATAGTTTGCTAAGATATCTTACAAGGAAACCCATTAGTAACATCTAACTTTTATCTTTGTCGTAAACCATCGCAAACAAGTCGGAATTTGTAGGAGGGAAACCTTAAAGTTTTAATTGATCTTCCGAATGCCTGCGTAAACAACTAGGGTAGTCAAATGTATTTCGATACACGGCAGTCGCGTTGAAAGCTTTTGTTTTACTCGAAGTTGACATAACGCGTAATACTGATCAACGAATATGGAGTTACGCAACTGGGGTATAACCTAGGTTAAAATAAACTAGGTAATTTCCTAGTTTATTGCCTAGTTAAAATAAACTAGGTAATTGCCTAGTTTATTTTAAGATTTCCTTACTCAAAATAAAGCAGTACATTTAACTTTTGGTACCAACTATGTGATGACATAAAACGAAGAAATTTGTTTTGACATATGGATTTATGTTGAAAAACCCGAAACTAAGGAAGAAATATAAACGGGTGTTTATTTTAATAATTTTTTTTTTATATTTACAATTAAAACGTTAAAAGAAAATATTTTTCTGAGCATATTTATTTATAAAGAAACCAGAACACTTTTGCATTAGTACTTAAACTGCTTACATGCTGTGCGTAGTTTAAATCTCAAATAATAAAGTTTCCAGGGGCCTCATTCTGGTTCTTTTAACGTATAAGGCATTATTTTTATCCTTAGACATAAAGACTTTTTGCATAACTGCGGTTCGGGTAGTGTCAGATTCTGCGAATGACATTCTATAAAAATATCGAATTTTTAACAAAAGAAAAACACAATATTTTTCTAAGTATTGACGTTAAACAATTTTAAGTTATTATTGGTCCCAAAATAGTGTTATTAATCAACTGAATTTCCCAAATTACGATGTTTGCGAAGTAACTATATCAAAAGAGTGAAATCTTTTTCTTTTATATTCTATTATAAATATTATGCCGGGCGGCGGTGTGTTTTTTTTTGTATACAAATCTACAGTTTTATTTCGAGCTTGGTGACATTTTGCACATTTAACCTTCAAAATAGGGGAAGGTCAGTGTCTACATGAGATTTTGAAAAACTATCCCCTCCCCATTTCCTACCCCTTAAAGCAGAATTTCAGTACTTCTTGATGAAAATTTGCACACTTGACTTTCAAATTAAGTGGAAAATTATTCGGTAGGAGTAGGGGTAGGGGTAAGAGTAGGGCTAGGGGTATAATAGGGATTTAGTTAAGGGAACGGGTAAAGGTTATAAAATCTTCATTCAGTCAAATTCGCTTGATGGAAACGTTGAACAAATTATTTCTATTATTATTTCAAGCTTCCGAACTATTCATCTCCGAGCAACGCCGAGTACTTCGACCAGTGTCAGATAAAAGTGATTTAAATTGTAAAAATTATAATGAACACACGTGTTAAGTATGTGTGTTGTAGGTGCCTTTTTTTAAATAATTTATTAATCAAGGGGCAGTATAAACTCTGCATTTATAATCTGTAATATAAAACCATGTAACAAAAAGTTTAGTAAATGTATATAAAAAAAATTAAACCATAAACTCCTTTAAATATATATTGTAATTGACATTGACATTTAATCGGAATAGCAGTTAAGCAAAATGTCTTTACCCCTAAGAATTCGGACAAAGCCTTATCATTAAAAGAACCGGAATCATGCCCCAATTATTGTACTTTTACATGATAGTATTACTGATATATTTTTTTTATTTTTTATTAAATCTCAAACCGGTGTTTATCTTGGGCTTGAATAATGAACATTGTTATTAATCTTCTTAATTCAAAGATCAAACAGCCAATTACGCTCTAATTTTATCGCATATAGTTCTTTCAATCCAGTAGTCTCATATAAGTCAGTTTGATTAAATCCAACGTTAAGTGTCGGATTAAATCTTCATCCTGCCATTAATCTTCTCTCCGAATTCCCAGCGTTTTATTTAGTGATAAACGTAATTAGTTTTTTTTTTTATATATTGCGATGTCGACGTTTATTATGTTTTATTCTACGAATTCAACACAATCAGTTCAACAACACTCTGAGAAAAAAATGTTTTAGAATGAAAATTTTTAGATTCGTATATTTAAAAAATATAAATATTATATTGGCAATGGACATATTTATTATTAAAAAAAAACTTATTTTCCATTTGTCTGACCTAACAGTGTTATAAGGAAATTTTATTACTTTAATTGTGTAATGTTTTACTGAGACGTCACCTACTAATTCAGTTTCTCATTTAAAAATTGTTAATATTTACTCTTGTACGAAACTATCACTTTGCGGTTATCCATTATGATAAAATGAAACAATATAACATTGTTTTAACCACTTTTCATTTTTAACGCCGATCATTTTCGGAATAACCGTTCCATCATCCGTGCAAAATGTATACGGACGTAGTTTAGTATATGATAATATTTACTAACAAAGTTTATTACGTGTTAATATATACTCAACACTGTCTAGTATATATTTTGCCCTGATGATGGAACGGTTATTCCGAAATCAGTCTGCGTTAAAAATAAAAAGTGTTTTAAAAAAAGTTTGATTATTCCATATAATTGTTATTATTTACCTGGATTTTAAATGAAAAAAGGCAAATCACAAAAAACATGAAATTAATTGCATTTTACCCATAATAATATAAATGTCTATTTTACAACGTGACGTTTTATTTGTTAGTATTTTTAGGATATTCCTTCAAAGAATTTGCATGTCAGTGTTGTAAAAAAATATCAATAATTTGTCGTTGTATCTTCACAAACCACAATGAGTAATGTTTACTTTATGTCTAAACTTTATGTATAATACTCAGGATTCATCCAAAGCTTTCAATGTTTTAATATGTACCTACTAAAAGCTGTTTCTAGGTGTCGATGTTGAGGATTAGTCCGAATATAAGCTTTAAATGGCAGTAGAAGATCATCACACCCTTTCTCTTCAAGGTAAAGTTACAAACTTGTCTTACGACTAACTAAATAGTGTGAAGTGCAAAGTTTTTTCTTCAAATAACAAACAGCATTCTAAAGTATATTTCTATTAAATTAACAATCTTAGGTATTTAAATAATGCTTTTGTGTTGTATTTAACACCACTTTAAAATTTTTTCTTTAAATTTATGTCTGCTTTATGTGATTTTGTTAAAACATTAATAACTATTTAAAAAAAACATTTTTTCCCCCAGCAGTAGCGACGAAATTTACGTAAAAGTATCATATAATTTACCATTCAATCGAAATTTTAAGCTATAAATCGACAAGGAATTGAATCTGCATCCCTCTCACCTTAACCTAAATTCGTTTTTTACCGATTTTAAAATTTAATTTTCTAGTCGCTAAATAAATACCTTACAAATAGCCAGATATTTCCAACATTCGGCACAACTACCGCAGTGAAATATGCCTCATTTAGGACTCTTGCGGGATATTCACGTAATCACGAGAATATCCCGCAAGACACACATTCGATCGTATGGGTTTCCGATCATGAAAGCGAAGGTTAATTATTTATTTTCAGAAAAGGTGATCAAAACTCTCGTTATATCAGTTTTTTATATGTATCTGTTCTGTATTCTAGGGTAGAATGAGTGGTTCTTTAAGGGGTTTCATTCAAAACTTAATTTTGGATTTGAAGCCAAAATATTCACCCAAACTGAATGATCTTTTTTTTAAAATTAAAGGTGTATTAAATATCTAGTACGGATCAGAAGCATTTAAATTATTTTTCTTTTGAAATATGGGTCATTAAAGTTTTTATGATTTTATAGGCAACTTTCAAAATTATTTGCGGGTTTATGGTAAAAAAAGTGTAAATTGTCATATTTCCTATGTAAATGTGATTAAATGAAATTTAAAAAAAAAAAAAAAAAAAATGTCTTTTAGAAAAACGTTTTTTCGGGTCGATATATTAAATAACGTTCCAAAAATTTGTGTTCCAAGGTAAATTGGACGTTTTTAATTTAAATTTAAGTCCATTATAATGCTTTTTTAATACTTATCCGTATTTTTTTGTTGTATTTTATTATTTTTCGTAGTAGATGGAATATTTTTTTTAAATCACCGTTAGTCCCCACTAAAGTTTCCTCTGAAATCGTGAAAATTCGATTTCATTAATGGCCTCTATTTTGTAAATAAATAAAAAATATGTATGAAGAATGGTAAGGCTGTTGGTTTCGACAATATTGCTGCTGAATACTTTAAAGGAAATAGCCGTATAATTCTCACATGGTTATGCAAACTTTTTAACCAGTGTCTAGAGGAGGGTTACACCCCATTAGATTGGAGAAGGGCTGTGATCATGCCTCTATACAAAGGTAAAGGGTCACACATGGAAATCACAGGGCTATTAGCCTGCTAAGTTCAGTTGGTAAGCTGTATGGTAGGATATTGATTGAAAGGGTACAAATGAAAACAAAGGATAAAATATGGGATGTGCAAGGCGCATTTATGAGTGGAAGGGGGTGCATGGATCAGATTTTCTCGTTGCGTATGCTTACAGAGAAGTTTCTGGCAAAAAAACAAAAACTTTTCTGTGCTTTTGTAGATCTACAAAAAGCATACGACAGAGTTGACAGGAAAAAGTTATGGAAGGTGTTGTCTAAGTATAGTGTGAATACAAATCTTATACAGGCAATCGCATCGCTGTACGAGGGAAGCGTTGCATGTGTTAGGGCAAACGGTGATTTTACAGGGTGGTTTGACATCACAAAAGGTGTTAAGCAAGGCTGCGTAATGTCACCGTGGTTATTCAATCTATACATGGATAATTGTATGCAAGAATTGAAAGAAGTGGGCCTGAGCGCGAAAATGAGTAGTCTGCAAGTATATTTTCTGTTGTATGCTGATGATGCGGTGCTGATTGCTAACAGTATGGAAGATCTAGAGTCCCTAGTATCTAGGATGAACGAAGTATGTATGATGAATGAGCTAATGATGAATGTAAATAAGTCCAAAGTCATGGTGTTTGAAAGAGAGAGTACGAAAACAGTATGCAATATAGTTGTGAATGATGAATACTTGGAGCAGGTAGATGAGTTTGTGTATTTGGGAAATATGTTTACGAGAGATGGAAAGACTGATAGGGTATTGAAAGAAGGGTGAATGCAGGAAACTCCATTAACGGTGGACTGAACGCGGTTAGCGCAAACAAAAAGTTGTCCAAAGAAGCGAAGCTAGCAGTCCAGAATGGAGTGCTGATACCCACCCCGATGTATGGCAGTGAGGCATGGAACTGGCAGAGGAAGGATGAAAATAGACTGAATGCTGTAGAAATGAGATCTCTGAGACGAATGTGTGGTAAAACCATGTATGATCGAGTGAAAAATGTTGAGATTCGTAAGAATGCAAGGCTGATGTAAGCGTAGTGAGCAAGATTAAGAAAGGGGCACTTAGATGGTTTGGGCATGTAGAGCGAATGAACGAAGAAAGGAGTGTAAAGAGAATATATGACGCGAGTGTGAATGGAAGAAGAAGCCGGGGACGCCCGAGGAAGACATGGCACGATCAAGTGAATCAAATACTCGAGTCGGGCCATGTCAGAAGTCGGAATAACAGAAGAGAATGTATGAGGCGTTGTATGAATGTGAATGAAGCAAAGAAGTGTATGCCAAGATCGAGTTGTTTGGCGGTCCGTCCTCTCTGCCTACCCCTGCGGGGAAACGGCGTGATGGTTAGTTAGTTAGTTAGTTAGTTATATATAAAAAATTCTTCTCCATATAGCTTTTAATGAAAAAAAAGATCATTCGGTTTATGTTAGTATTTTGATCTCAAATCCAAATAAATATCTTCGCCCACCAAATACAAATGTGTATTACTTAACGTCATATCAATTTCAAGCCCAGGGGCGTTGTAAAAAGCGATATAAATTTATAAATGCAATTAAATTAAGCCTTCTCTACCGGATTGCCACCATTAAGGGGAGTATATTTCTCCGATTGTTTTCCCTAAATAATAATATCGTTTTCGGCAGAAATTTGTTTCCGCTGAATTAATGTTGCTGTCGTTTCACCCGTAAAGGTCTATAAAACTTAATAGCCCTTTATTTTGATACATTTGGCTCAGAATGTAAGGTCATTGCTACAACCTTCAGCATTACCTCCGCGGTTATTTTTACACGTACATGTAAAATGTATCTTAAAATAACTACTTAAGTGAGGTATATATACCAGCACTTGTAAATATTTACGTGTAGATTAAATAATGTATCTTAACGCATTACATGGATATGTAATCGATAGAATATAACGATACCTTAGTTCAATAGGGAAATAACTCCAAATTTCTGGGTTTTGAGTTAATGATGAAAAATGGTAAAGATACTGTCCCTTCTCATATTTCAAAAAAAAAAGTTTAATTCGTCCTAATTATGTATTCAGATAATTCTTTATGGAATTATAATGAAATCAGCACATTCTTAGTTCAATGAAGAAACATGTCGAATGTTTCCGTTTGGAACTTAATAAATGTAGCCATTTATACCTATTATATGGTAGGTTGGTAAATTACTTACATGTTGCAACTATTATATGTAATAGGTGGACAAAATAACTTTACTTCGGAGAAATCCAGTTTATCAAAATGAGGTATTTTGAGTTAGTTCCCTATTGAATTAAGGTACCAATACTGTTTTTGAAAAAGATAATATTAACATATCTCAATGAAACATGAAACCAAAAGACACAAAAAATAAAAAAAAGGTAACAGAGGCAATTGGGACTTGAACCCAGGTCCTTTATTCTTGCCGGAACTTGCATCTCTACAAATGGAGCTATTGAGACCTAATTATGTGTACTTTCATTTCATGTTTCACTGGGATTCGTTAGTACTATTTTCTTCAATGATTAAATAACATTGCAATGAAGTCCATAAGCTTCAACAAGTTATTAAAATAAATTGAATATAATATTTTTGTCTGTATTTTCGTGGAATCCAATTGTTTCTTCAAGCACATTTCAAATCTTTGACAGGGGGTGTTATTTTTGTATGTTTTTGCTTTTGAGACCGAGGTACTTTGATTTTATGCCAATTTGAAGCGTGCTATATGTGTTATATCAGATTTAAAAAAAAATATCTTTTAATGAGTAATCTCACGGAAGCTGAAAGCATCATCCATATCATCGCGTAGATTTGATTTAGTCTGTTCGAAAATGCATTCAAAATGATTTATTCATAGGTTGTTTAAATTTTTATGTGTTCTTTTTTTATATTGGATTCTAGAGAGTATATTTATTTTTATTTTTAAACTATAAATCTTTTTTTTTCGAGTACACGTACCTTCAAATTACTTTTTTTTTTTTTTTTTTTTTTAATGTAAAATAATGTGTTATTATGTTCACAAAATAGATTATTTTATTTGACTTTACCACCAAACGAATTGGAATACTTACTTAAATACGACCTTAGCTAGCGTAGCAACTAGGGAAGAATAAACATGTTAAATAGGTACATAATTAAAACTGTTTTAAATAAAAATAAAAATAAGTAAATGAAACAAAGAATATATATATATATATCTTATTATTTTTCTTCTACAACTAAATGGCGGTACATTGACGAAGGTAAATGTATTTCTTACTTACACTTTAATGATAAAGCTATGTAAGGAATAGTACCTTTTTACACAAACACAGGAAACTTCATGAAAGGACGGCCAAAAAAAGGATTTTAGATCTGAAGATTTCTTACGGCAATCCCTCATATTGCAATTTGTCGTGCCACTGCTATATACATAATAAACATACTATAGAAATTCTCTTTTACTTAACATGATTGCCAATGAAAATAAAGTAAGTAGTGTTAAATTTCTTTTGGCACATATTTTCTTAGCAATACTACGTGCATGAATGCCGGGACATCATTAATTTTAAGGGGTTTTAAAGAAATTGAGTGACAATATAATGCTGACAGACGATACGACTCACATTCCTCACTCAATCAATCTTTTGTTATTAATGACTTTGCGGAACAAGCTCCTAGTTGCCTTACCTACCCCTAGATCTGGCTTCACACCCCACTTTCTCCCCCCACCCTTAGCTAGATTCAAGTCTCTCGTATTTCCTTTTCCGGGAGCAGCCGACCTTATTGAAGTTATTTTTACGCTGCGATCAGGAAATAAGTCAATCGCTCTACCGGCTGAAAAATTCAATACTTCTTTAAGGCAAAATATATTGTTTCCGAATTGATTAACGATTCGCCAAATGTTGAACCAAACAATTCAGATCCTAAAAAAATTAATCGTTCTATTTGTGTACCTCAGAATTTACTCAATAGAAATTAGTTGAAGCCGTTGAAAGAGAGAGAGTATTTAAAACTTGAATTTAAAGATCACTTATCTGCCTTAAAAGGTAAAAAAATTACGATTTCACCTCCCATTTTGTTTACTTCGATTTTACGCGATTCCGGTGATTCAAAATATCAATTTAATTCCTTCTATTTTATATAATTGAAAATACACTTTGTATATACCACTTTACTTAAAATATATAAATATTTCTACATGTTTCGATAGCAATGCTATCATCTTCAGGAAGAAATGAATACTTTATTAAGTATTTTATTTTTTAAGTATTCCTTCTATTTTGTTTACTTCCCGGCGCGGTGATTCAAAATATCAATTTAATTTAGCTACAAAGATGCTTAGTGTGAGTTCACACTCTATGGTTTTTTTAATCACGAGGGAAATTACCCGCTCCGCAGGAATCGGTCATATACATATTCTTATGTGACTCTTCACACGGAACGTAAATTTTAGCTGTGGGTTTTTTCCCGCCGCATGGCTTCACGGGTGAGAATCATACCCTTAACCATACCGCAAGTGGTTGGAATGTTTTACAATAATTTTTATTAACATTTTTGATTAATTACTTAAGTACTATAATCAATTTTTGTTTATCTTCATAATTTATCTATTCTTAAATTATTGTGTTATATATTTATCATTTGTATTATTTTTTTAGCGTTCTATATATTCCCAATAAAGAAAGCATCCAAATATGTAAATATGTATATATTAATAAAGTGGAGAACACAAAATAATTTTTAATTCATTTACTAATAATGACGCCACAAAGTGAATACCAATTTTTTGAAGAAATTATAATTGATCTCTACTTATTGAAACCAAATAAATGAATTATTTCATCAACCTTATAAAATAACATCCAAAATCCCCGTAGGAATATATTTGCATGATTTTACGCAATGAAATAAAAAACCGTACTCGGTTCGTATAAATATTAATTGGCGAATTTAACGTGGTAAAAATTATTCATTGAACCATTAAAATTACTCTCCTGATAAAATTTGCGTTAGAATTATTTTTCGGTGGTAGAGACAGCCCTTTATTCAAATTTCAATGGAATTACGAATAAAGAGGGCTACCTGTTGCTTCAGAGACAAATGCGTTTAAAATTAAGTGCTTTTGTGGAAAGAAAACATCGTTTCAGCGTGAAACGAAATTAATATTTTCTTAATATTAATATAGAGTGAATAAATACTCCTTGGTCTCTTCTTAACCGATCATGTCATGGAACTGATACTTTTCATAGGTACCTTTTACATTACGTATAGGTACTCATATATGGTATACGCCAGGAATTATAAAAAAATATATTTTATGCTATTTGTAAAATATTATGAACTCACTGCGTTCCCTTAAATGTTTTATATTATCAAAGGAACATGAGATTATTTTCAGGATAATATAAGTAATAATAGTATTAACTTCTCTACATTAAATATTTATCTTTTCATAATTAATTAGCTAATTCTCTTAAAAGTAATTACAATCCAACTACAATTGTTAATAAAACTAACTTAGAAACATACATGAAATATAATTTAGAAGTATTAATGGAAATTGATATTCTAAATCCCTTGTAAGGATGTTAAAAAAAACTCCTACAACTTATGGAATATGTTAATTGTTTCCTAATTTTTCTGAAAATAATTTATTAATTTAATTAGAAAATGTAACCATATTCCTAAGATGTATATACCTACACGGAGTCGTATTGTGTTGAGGAATGAGTAGGCTGTGGCCTATTTTTGAAATTCCTCCGCATTCAGTCAGTGAAAAGGGGAGCCATAGTAATCTATAACGAAAAACGAAGCATCCAGTCCAACATTAAAACTGTATAAGCTTCTATGGTTTTCAACATTGAAGTGATTTTTTTCTACACATGCGATTAAATTTGCTTTTTCAATGTAACGATATGGAAATTTAACATCTTTGAAACAAAATAGTGTTATTATAGTTTTCGTTGGATAAATATTACATATATACAGCCACATTAATCGCCTCCAATGTAAAGTTACTAATTTGGCCAATTGAAATGGTTGCTTAGGATAGTCAAAATGATGAGCTTTTACAAGCTTAAAATGATTTTTTTACAGAAAATAAATGCAGAATGAATGATTTTTATGCGTTTCTTTGAATTGATCAATGGCTGTACAATGATTTGCGGGCATCTATATTGTTTCCTCCTAAAATCATTGGTCTCTTTAAGGAGAACAACTGCGGTGCCTATTTCATAGAAAACAGAATTTTGGATTAGAGGTCAAAATACTCATTCAAACGGAATGATCTGTTTTTTTTTAATTAAAGGTTTAGTAAATATCTACTACGAATAAGAAATATTTTATATGTTTTTGTTTTACCTTATGAAATATCAGCCATTAAAGGGATTGATTTTTTGCGAGACATCTTTAACAATTATTTAGGGGCTAACGGTGATTTAAAAAAAAGTTTAACCCATCTACTTTGAAAATATATATGAAATATTATTTTTTATTTTTTTTTAAATATTGAAATAAGCATTATGGTGGACTTTAAATTAAATTAAAAACGACCAATTTTCGGTGGAACACCAATTTGTCATACAGAATTGAAAATATCGGCCCGAAAATACCTTTTTTTTTAAATGTACGATAAACCCTCAAATAATTTTCTAAGTTGCCTGTAAAATTATGAAAATTGATTTTTTTTCATGGCACATACTTAACAAATTAAATAAAATACTTCTCATCCATACTAGATATTTACTAAACCTTAAATTAAAAAAATAGATCATTCTGTTTGGATGGGTATTTTGGCTTCCAATCCTAAATTCAGTTTTGTATGAAAGAGGGACCGCAGCCGTTCCCATTAATATCCAGATTATTTTTTTTCTTTTATTGAAAAAAGACCCTTCACACAGTATTCCAGGAAAAAATTCCAGACCCTCCTTCATGCATATAATGTAATTGTTTAAAAACAAACCTAAGTAATCTATCTTTAATGTAAAGTTTTAATATAAAATAAGCTATATTCCAGCTTTATTCCATATCCAACCAACACAAAGAAAATATGCACCCATAAGAATATTCCCAAATGGGGATTTGTGTTACAAAATAAGAGGTTTTCTTCCCTTGCAACATCTCGCAAATATCAGGTTCATTTATACTAAAGTAGAATATTTGATTGGCGAATTTTAATTTAAAATTATAAATACGCTTTTTATAATTTATAATTTTGCAATAGCTTTGCGGAAACAAGGGAAAGATAACGATAATTGAAAAATATTGTTTCAGTGTATTCTAATTTCATTTATGGTAATACGCGCTTCGTGACCCGGATTATCCAACACCACCCCAATAAGTAATTGCACGACTTTAGATTCATCTTGACTTACGCGCATGACATACAGCCGCACAGCCATACTCACATCCCACAAAAAGTTTCTCGGTGAATGGACCAAAAGAAATTTGAATTGGGAGCTTGATCCGTTTGTTCCATCTTACTACGTGATAATAACTAGGCGGCATGTCAAGCATTACTGTGTCCACTTTTGATTTCGTACACTTTATTTATTTCTTTTGAGTGAAAGATTATTTTTTGTCTCACAAATCAGTTTTTGATAACGTTATGTTATTATTATTATTTACATTTGAGATGCTCCAGCTAGGTAAAGAGTAATATGAGGTTCTTGTGAGAATTACCATTTGATCATTGATAAAAAAGCAAAACGAATATATTATCAGGATCAAAAATCAATTATATTATGTAGTTACTTGAAGGAATTTATATACGCATTATTAAACTACAAAACTGATGAAACTTTACGTAATAATTTTATTAATAAATCGCATATACATTGTGCACGGACTCCAAAATAGAAGAATGAAATTTAACTGTATTGAGTTTGAAAACAAATGGACAATGTTTGTCTCTGATATTCGTATTTATAATGGACGAATTAAACAATTCCATACCAGCACGATCGGTTCAAGCTTGCGCCATTCTTGCAAAGCACTGGTACAAGTCTGGACAAGCATTGTTATTGCGCTTATGTACGCAATAAGGCCGCGGTGTTGCTAGTTGCTACTGGTGGTTTTTACAAGTTACGGATTCTGCGATCTCAAAGCGAATATCAACACCTACTTCTATACATATAATTAGGGAATGTATGCCTATTATAAGAGAGTATTACGTAAGTAACTACAGAGGTACTATCTGTGAGGTGGATTATTACTTTTGCGGGAAGCCAACATTTTGGTGACTGCCTGCCTAATTGGAATCTACTCTCGTGGACCCCCATTCACGTCTCATTCACCCCCAATTTTTTGTTTCATTGACGTGGACCCCTTGCAGGTCGAAATCGACCCCTGGGGGTCGATATAGACCACTTTGGGAATGACTGTTCTAAACCATCGACTATTTTTTTTTAAATTTCGTATATGCACTTGCCATATATGAGTGCCAGGAATACATCCAATTGCTGTGGAATTTTTGTGTTATCTCTCATTCAAGAAATTAAAAGATTATTGTAATAAAATCCTCGGGATTATCTCATAAGAGTAAAGGTGCAATGAATATATAACACGTCATAAAAATATAATAGGTACTCCTATTCCCGGAACCACGAACAATCTATGAAATTAACACGATAAAATTTCCATTCTACTCACCCATCAAATAATAATCAAATGTGGTGTTTATTTTTTTAATACAGAAAATATTTATAACTTAGAAGCAAATTAAAGTAACTACCATCCTTCCAATTCGTTACTTTCTCCCTTTCCCGATATTCTTCAGCCTCCGAGCAATATGATATTACCTATATTCGTAACAACAGTAACTCATACTACGCGTGTCTTATAATAGTTTTTACAATATAATAACATATTAGATACTTAAGACATATCCATAATATCCTATTGAAATTTGTCAATCAGAACGCTGCGTGCTCATAAAAACGTCCACACTGGAACGCCCAAAATACCGACAGTACGAATTTTAGACGATGTCGCCTCATCGTACTCGTACACGCGTCTTGATGGCAGGAATGGTGCGCTGTGTGTCTGTGCGGACTATGTGTCATGCGCTCATGCGCGCCTAGTACTGCAGCACAGTTGAGCCTTGGTCATGCTGCTAATGAATGTGATTGTATAATGAAGTTAATTGAAATGTTAATCTTTAATCAATTATCCAAGGCTTATGGTTGGTGTATATCAGCAAACAAACATTTCCCGCACGACAATATGTTCGTGGGTCATTGTAATATATAGGGATATCTTTTAAAAAAGGGAAAAAAAACTGCTAACTATTTAATCATACACGGTCAATTTTTCTGAGCGCCATTTACTGACCAAAATCACCACAAGGACGCTTTATACCTTAAATTTGTGTGTAGCCCTTTTAAATAGTTATGGTTTTAGACTTTTCCTTAAGATTTCGAAATTGATCTCTGATCTCAAATCAAATGGAAGGTCATTCCAAGAATGTGGGCCCTGTATATTGAAATCTCTGTCCCAAATTTAACAGCATTCGTACGAGAGGGTTCAACTAGTATGTACGACGTATTAGTCTTGGCCGCCTGAGCCTGAGTTGCCACAGAGATCAATCTAGTATGATGGTGTCAGCCGTTAATCGCCTTATACACCATAAGAAAAAAATTAAACTGAACTCTTTCTGCTACTCGAAGCTAGTGCAAGCAATCACTTAGAAGAGGTGTGATGTGACAGTAATGTTTGTCATTTTCATACTTTGATACAAGTGTTTTTTTATGCTATTTTATAGACTTATGTCAACTGTGAAAAGGTAGAAGGTTTTTATCTTAAATTTTTTTGGATTCATGCACTTCAATTTATGGTAAACCCTTTCCAGATTTTAAAAATAACATTATTATTATTTATTATTATTAATAAATAATAATAATTTATTTTCATTATTTTTTAATTATTTTTTAATTATTTTTTATTTATTTCATTGTTTTTAAAATAACATTAACAAGGATAAAAATCCTTGTTGAACTCTACCCTAAAATAAGTCACCTTAAATTCTTATATTTTTTACTTCCGATACTTGATATCTGATATTTGTTTTCAATTTTGTTTTGAATACCTCCGCTGACAAATAAGTTGTTTTGAATTAAGAGGAATGTCTGCTCGGCTTGTTGAATTTGGGGCCAAAATACCCATCCAAATTGAATGATATATATTTTTTTAATTTAATGTATAGTAAATATCTAGTACGGAAGAGAAGTATTTTATTTATTTTTGTTTCAAATTATGGAGTATAATAATTATAATAAATAATTTTTCATAATTTTAGAGGTAACTTAGAAAATTATTTGTCTCTTTATTGTATATATTTTTTTAAATATCGTAATTGCCATGTAAATATGATTAAGTAAATAAAAATACGAAAACAAAACATTAGAACAAAAAACGTTTTTTCGGGTGGATATTTTAAATTACACACGGCCAATTTGTGTTAAACTTTGGTGTTCCTTAACTCTAATACTGAAATTTCTAGAACTATTTTTTTTTAACTTTATTATTAGTATAAAAAGCTGAAATTATTTGAGATGTTTTTAATTAATTAATTTGAGGTATTATTATTTAAGAACAATATTTTTCTCCACTGTTTACTCACATCAGTTAAGGGCGAGAGGGACGTCGGAGAGTTATTATTTAATAAATCAAAATAATTATAGTATTATTACGCAATACGATAAACATAATATTTTTAAATACAAAAATATGTATTAAATATTTTATAAATTTACATACGCTTAGTATTTAACAAAATCTAATCAGAAATATTACTTTTTCTGACCGTCCCATTGTATGTTTTACAAAATATTTAAAATACGAATATGATTTTTAAAGTGAAGAAAAGTATTTTTAATCCTTTATCGTTGCGTTTTTGTAAATAAACATAACCAAAGATTTGTAATCGCAATTAAAAAAAAAAAAAAAACATTAAAGTTACGTAGTGTTCATGAAAAAATTAAACTAAATACTGTCCTTTTTATTTATCTTATGGACATGTTACAGAAAAACATGCGTAGAACGGTCAGAAATGTGTAATATTTCTGATTATATTTTGATAAATGCTAAACCCGTGCAAATAAAAAAAAACCTAATAAAAAATTTTCTCTTTAAAAACACCATGTTTATCCTATTGCATAATAATATTACCATTATTTTGAATTAATAAATAATAACTCTCCGACGTCCCTCTCCCTGTTAATAAAGTGGTGAATACAAAGTAATTTTTTTAAAATTCATTTATAAATAATGACGCCACAATAGGAATACCAATCTTTCGAGGAAATTAATTTTCTAATTGGATTCCATTTGAAAGGGGTTTTGCTAATATCCGAAAGATGGCGGTAATGAAAAATATTTTTCTTTAAAACTCCTTCTTTGTACGATGGAGGAGATTTGGTGGGGGTCGTAGTGGGTTTCTGGGGTTATTCAGCCAGTCACTTGGTTCAGCACAAATATACCATAGGGAAACTGATGAAGGGGACATTCTCATATGTCTTCTATGTCCATATTCATAAAGTTTGAAATCCTTTAGGCCCAATTTATGAATCAAATACGCACAACAGCTGTGACTGTACCGGATGCGCTTTAATGAAGTCCATGTCTTCCATGGAAGATAGCATCGTGGTTATTTAACTAGGCGATTGTTTTTCACGTCCGAGGTCTGCCACTGAGTTCGCCACGACCCTTCAGCAAAGTATCGTGATAGACGCAGTCTTTCGCCTTCAGCCCAAATGGAAATGCACCCTGAAAGCCGTTTTTAGTAGATAGAATTATTTTAAATAACGGTTATTTTTAATTAATGAATTTACCACAAGGGATATCAAAAATTACAAAAGCGTTTCTCACAAGAGGTGACTTCTTTTTCGTTTTGGCGGCTAGTTAATTTTTTTTAAACTGCTCCAAACTTACTAAAAAGGAAAAATTATATTAATTTGTACAAACATATTTTGTATTGAAAAAATTTTAGAAAATTTAATATTGTTTTATTCCTTTAATTTAATTATTTTTGTTAATTCAAAATAACACAAACTTTGTGATTTTTTCCCCCGTAAATGAAAAGTTTATGAAAAGTGAAGATTTCAAATATAGCAATAGCTCCCGTATCGCCGGTCTTCTTAGGTCTGGGATCCATTATTATTTTGTTTAATGTTTTCTTTGTTTATTTATTCATTTTGTACCGTAAATGATTTTTATTTTAAATAAAAGAAATCATTGGCGTTTTAAATTTTATCCTTAATAATTAAGAAAATAGTTTAGGAGGCCTAAAAAAAAATTGAAATAAAAAAACTGAACACATTAGCAAAAGAATAAATCATTCACCTTTTCTTTTTTTTTAATAATTGTCTAAGGTTTTAACAAGCATAAACTATGCTCTATATGTGGAAACGATAATGCGGCGATGAAAGGGTTAAGTGCTACATATTATCCACAAATGAAAACGACAAAACTATTTAGATAATCCAAATCAAAGAATTTATTCAGGGAAGGCGGTTGTTGGGTTTACCCTGAGGAATTCAACTTACAGAAACCACAAACTAAGTAATGGAATATCATTGTACAATCTAATGGCTATTTGAGTTCTCAATCTATGCTTTAATATACACAGACATCTTAAATCTACATTGCTCTTTTCATGTACGAGTCTAATTTTTTAACAAATTAACATTTTTATATCATGCTAGAGCTAGTGATACTATGACAACTCTAAAAATTGGAAATCAGGTAATATCAAATGGATAAGGAGAATAAGTAATGATATCGAATGCGATTTGAAAACCAGCCAGAAAGGAACTTTTCGGAACTTAGAAAAGGGGAGTTTCAGTTTAAATTATTTCACTGTTCCCATGGTTCAACTAGGACTGTCATAAAATTATTCTCGACCATGTTTTCAGGTCCATCTCTGAAAACTTGGTTAATTGTTATGTTTGAGTTTGCACCATGCAAGACTTCCTCGAGTAGCTCATAGTATGTCAAGTAAAACACATGCGTTCTGGAGGGTCATGAAAACTTCACTTAATTAACTTTGAAGGCAGTGGCACATACCGTACTAGATTTGCTTAATTTACAACACAAATATATTAAATTGTTACATCAATTTCTGAAACACATTATCTTCTGATCATAAAGATTGTTTTTAATTATCATAATTGAAGTTACGTTATACTCGTATACTGAGTCTAAAAAACTATTCTCTATAGCTATGATAAAATAGCTTACTAACTTATTAAATTTGCTATTTAGAAAAAGTAACATCAATAAATAAAATTGTTTATCAAGCAGAAAACTACGAATATACCAAATCAAAACAATTATAAAAACTAAAGTGTGAAATTACTACAATTTACAAATGCGCCCCGGACTGATAGTTTTACTTAACAATGCAATGTAGGTGATAATGTAGTCCAACTATTATGAAGTTCGTAATTTAGTCGACTACCTTGACACTAGAACTGTTGAAGTCAGTTTCAGTTCTGTTTCAAAACTAAATCATTTTAAAAATTCAGATACTTCCACGTTCTTAATCTAATTTACCAATTTTTGGCATTGGCTACAAACTACGAGAGAATCATCGAATGTATTCTCAATCATCGGTTTACGGCACATCACGGGTATTACGATAAAGAGCAACGATGCTCTTAAAAGTCTTCAGGAGTTTAATGAATTTAATACGTATTTAATCACCCTATTTTTTCCCCTCGTTTCGTTTTGCTAATTAAAAAAGTAAATCGGCAGCAAGCACTAAGTAGCGAAATCAAATTAACTCAATCCTAGAATAACGATTCTAATCTCATGCATATCTGTTCAAATTAAAATTATTAACCTTACAGCAGAGCGAGGAAGCAGCGATAATATTATATTGAAACTCAGAATGAAATATACTCGCAGTTGAAAAAAATATTTGATTATGACTTTTAAAAAAAATTAGGTTTTAGTGTCTTAAAGATCATTTTTAAGTCATGACTTTACAGTTAAACTTGAATGCATATATATTTATAAATTGTTTTACAATCACAGTGAATTCGGCAGGCGAAACAACTAAATAGGAATAGTTTTTTTAAACTGCTTGTATATTCAAATAAATATTTTTTGAATTCATTTAAAATTAACATATTAGTAAGTACACACTTGGAGGCTATATGTCTGCACAAATTGCTTAGGCAAAATCTATGATCTCAAGTTGAAACTCCCTCCTTCTCTAATTATTCTTCCCGTGTTTTTAACACCGCATAATGTGACCGAAGGGGGTAATTAACTAACTTGCACTAGTTAGTTAGACTGTTTTGGGTTTAGAAAATGATCACGTTACATGTTCAGCGTACTTGTATAAAACCCTTATTTAATGTAATAAACGTAACTCGTTGACCCAATGAAACCATTATTTGATAACGTTGACCTCAATTAACTCTGCAATATTGATCCCTTGATAGTTGTTTATCCCTACTTACCCACGTTAAGCCGAATTTAACATTGCCATATTAGTAGCATGCTCCTTGGTAGCAAGTCAAAAACATGGGAAAATGGTAATTTTATAAATCATATCAAGTTTTCAGGGCATGGGTTCATCCTAACCATACTATAAAAATGAGTTAGTTAAAAGCCCACTCTTGCCGCGTTTTGTTTTGGTCAAATAAAGAATTTATTTGAAGAACTTTAAACCATCGATAGGAATCCCAAAAATAGTATTTGTCCATTGTTTACTTCTCCTTCCCCTCCCCAATACCTTAAACCTCACAACATTCCCCAATTGGGGATGCCATAGTCTCACCCGCTCCAGACGGTTCAGGTAAAAAAAAAATATTTTGTAACCTTAACTGTAAATTTAGGAAAAAAGTTTTGAATAACAAATTCCCGTTAGACAAACTACAAAAAAGAAGTTTATCTAGACTTTTTGCATTATGTTTTTCGTGAAATGTCTTAAATTAATAAAAATAAAAAAAAAACTAACAAACGTACACGTTCATGATAGATAAGGTCATGATACAGGTCAATAAAATGTTTTTGTCTTTACAAGTCATCTAGTTTTGTTATCTTTTCTTCAGTTCTACTCGTGTTACATATAAATAGTATATGCTACACCCTTTGCGAGATCTTGAGGAATCCTTGAGAGCATATATTCTGTATAATTTGGATATGTTATTCGGAGGGTGACATATAAATAAATTGTTATTCCATCAAGTTCATGTGCGCCACCATCGCAAGCGTACCCGCGTGCTAGTAATACTATACAGAGTCCGCCCTAAAGACAGTGGTAATACATTATGCGGAATCCCCTCGAGACCCTTTCATTGTAAATATTTGTAACTACTTTGAACACGCGAGAATTTCATATTAAAAGAATTAGGGCATAGTATGATGTATCCATTATAATAATATAAGTGAAAACGTTTTTCCGTTGAAAGTTTTATCCGAAGGTATTTCGTGATAATCTGTTATTCATCTTCTACGTAGATATTTCTCAATAGCTGTGAAAAGAAATAGAGTCAGATTAAAGATGATGGATGTCGGTCACTAACGCTTTTGACTACGTAATCTCGTATGTACGAGTATACTCGTATAAGTTAAAATATTTCTTTGGGATGGCTTTCAGATTGAATGGTTATAAATATGGTTATAAATATGAAATCGAAATGATATCCAGATCAATTTTGTTACACGAAATCAAATCATTTCTTTTTTTGTTTTTTTGTTTTTTTTTTTTTATTTTTGTTTTGATTTTTTAATTTTTTTTTTAATTAAAAGTTTTATTTTATTTTTATTTTTTAATTTTTTTTAATTTTTTTTAATTTTTTAATTTTTTTTATTTTTTTTATTTTTTTTATTTTTTTTTTATTTTTTATTTAATGTATATCAAATGTTATACTGTTATTATTAAGTTCTGCAAGTATTCTTATTTTTTTATTATTGTTATAGCTGTTTCGGCGTTTGAGGCCATTATAAATGTGTGGTTAATCCATATTGTGACTTATTTATATGATTTTATTTACTCCCTTAATTTGTTACTAAAGGTTATATCATAACCAAAACTTACATTATATTATGTAGGTATTACGCTGAGGGATAATTAAATGCGATTATTACATTCATTAAATATTTGCATCTACCGCGCAAATTATTCTGTGTATACCATGAAAGAAGTCATTTATTTTTTCTAATTACAACACTAAAAATGTTCTCCATATTTGTATCCCATTTCGAATTTTAAAAGCACTCTCGCATTTAAAATCCGTCTGAATTGCCTTCAATATTTTCACCACTAATTTCGGTCGTTGGTACTTTCTGATTTTTGTTTTTAAGGTTGTGAATAATTAAATAAAGCTCTTTAATGTGGAAATGCCACATACAGCTTTCCTGATGGAATTATAAAGAAGGTCAGGCCTCCATTTAAATATTTATTTGTGTGTACGTTTCAACTTTTTTGATGGCCAATGAATTTTATAGTCTCTTCATTTGGTATCGATGATTATTTTATAAGTGGGCCGGAGTAACGAAATGAAGCGAACGCGGATTCTTTAAAAGGAAAATACACATTTTCGTTGGTTTGTTGGAGGGTTCCTATCTTCTGTGTAATTTATTTTCGATGTGTTCAACATTGTAGGGAATGGCGGATTCAAAGAAAATTATACGTTGCACAGTGAATTACTGTTTCCTGTTTGTGGATACAATAATAGGGTTGTCTAATATATTATTTATATTTTTGTTGGTAATTGTTCCAACTATTCACGAACCAGTGGCATGCGTTGTTTTTGGAGTTTTAGATTTTTCCGAACAAGTTTTTGTTAGGTTTTTGCGGGTGAAAAGGTTTTGTTTTTTATATATTGTCAGAATTTGCAAAGAAACGCTATCTGAAGATTACTTACTCTTCCTGGAAAGATAACATTTTATCAGTCCTTTCTTTCAATGTATAAGAAGACGAGATTTTTTCTCTTTTAGGGTTTGGAACCGACAAACAACCTTTGTTATTGTCGAGGGTATCTGTAAATCGTTCTTATCTCGAACAAAAGTACTACATAACTTTTCAGCGCTTTGACTTGATGTTTATTTAATTATTAAAAATATGTACCTGATACGAGTGCACCTTCCTCTGATATTTTTAAGAATTTAATATAGGGGATTTTTTTTTAATGCTACTGAACTGAATTATTAAAAAAGAATTGTGGTACAATAGAACAAGTTGAAATTTTTTTTTACATGGGTTAAAAATTTGCACAACTGGATTTATAATGGAACTCGATCAGTGAAAGTTAGTTCGTGGAAGTTTTTAGTTTTATCGTCATTATTTGACGATTTATTATTAATGTATTTTGTTTACCATTTTTTCAACACCTGCTTTTTTCTGTTAGCTATGTAGTCGTCAATTAGTTTTAAGAACACTAGTGAATGACGTGGATATGTTGAAACCTGTAGCGCAGTAATAAAATAAATAACAAAAGCACATGGTGATTATTACACATGTCTAGAAATTGTTACACAGTTAATGCCCAAGAAATATAGAAAAATGTTATTTTATGATGAAGGTATGTCATTGGTTCATGGATACACAAAAAAAATTACTAGACGATTACATTTTCCGTGAAATTTAATAGTGATTAGAACTATGTATTATATTATTATACCCATACTGGTATTATTGTATAACATAATTATGTGCGTGTTGGCATATATAATTTTCTCATATAGCATGTTAAGTCCATTATAGTAGTAGCTGAATACGCAATGTTAAATTTTTTTTATCAAAAAACAATTGAAAAAGTTCCGGTGAGCATATCATTTATTTTCACACGTACATTATCCCCGTTTGAAATAATTGAAAAAAAATATATACATCGGAAAGCAATTCGTTCGTGTCCCAGAAAATTCGTGATTTTGACTGTTTTATGTTTGGCAAATAGAATTTTACAGTTGAGAGAATCTGCTACGCGGTTTACTGGCTAGCTGCTATTAATTGGCTGCAGTGGCTACTGACTACTCTTTCGTATAAAGCTCAGCTGAAACGGCTCGAATGCATTTGATTTAATCAACATGTTTGAAAACACTCCACAATTTCTCTATTTAATCACATTTTCGATGCAGGTCAGACTTGATGAACCAAAACTCAGCTATTCACTAAGCCAATGGAATAAATTTTAAATGGAACAGATATTTAAAAATTCACATAATTGATGAAATATTCGAGAATAAGCTATCGGCTTCATAAAGCTAACTTGTCATATAATATTCAATGACTTGAAGTTTGACTATATAAATGATAAATAAAGTAATTATCATTTAGTATGTAATTTAAATTACAGATTTTATATTACGCTTCCATTAAAAGCATTTGCTCATCGATGGAAGATGAGTGCACATTAATTATTAATGTTTAATTAATATAATATATTGTAAATGTGTAGGTGGGTATGAGGCAGGTACATTTCAGTTTGATTAAGTAAAAAAATATATATTTTCTAAATGTGGTATAAAGAAACATTTATATTGTACTCGTATATCTAAGATAATGAATTTAAAGATGTATAAAATATACGAATTTAGAAGAAAAAAAAAAAATAAGTAAATTTCAAAATATTAATAAATAAAAGATTTATTTCGATTTGAGACATTTTTTTTGTTAAGGTTGTCTTTAAAATATTTCTCGACAGAGTTAAAATTAGGATTTTATCAATAATACTTCTGATCTACTGGTACTTGTACATTATTTGTTGTTATTCATCACAGACCATGACTTGAGGCATAGTCCTGAATCTGGAAAAGTTTATTAATTTATTTATCGAATTCTCCATAAAACAGTTCAACACGATTATTTTACATAGATCAAAATTCATTACAATAAATGAGAAATTAAAAAAAAAATTCACAGAGAAGTATTGGGAATTAGAAAAAGTACAATAAAACATTTGTGAATTAACGCTTTAAACAAAACTAAAGATGAAAATCTATATCAAACATGTTAGAAGTGAAAGGTTGATAGGGGAAGCAGAAAGAATCATGGGATAGTTTAATTATTTTATGACACGGGTCAAAATATATTCACAAAATGGTCCATAAGTTATATTGAACATCGCAGCCCAAATCAAATACAGCATCGTCGAGCAGTTGAGTCGCTCTGCTGATTTGCGTGTTCTGTTGAACAGAATTTCTCGCTTTCGGACCATAAAATTCTGCACGAGATCTCCCATGAGTATACTTTTTAGGAACATATAAGTTCACCTCTTTCAACATTGGTGAATTATACGTGGTTCCAAAGAATCACTTAAATAATCGTTTATCAGGCAAAATATAAACATTTTCACATTTCAGGCATTTTCAATTTTTTCATTGTTTTCCGAAGATTTGAAATATTAGATTGATTTGCATACTGTTTTTTGATTTGTTTAATGTTATCTTTGATTATTACAAGATGTTTGCGAAGGCCATGAAGTAGCAATATTTCGAGTATTTGTTAAAAAAAAAAATACATTTTTAAGCGGGCTTAATTGAAAAATCAATATACTAAATATTTTAAATATATTTTAGATACCAACATTATTTTTTATCGACTTGGATAGAAACTAACGGTTAGATAGGTTTTTTCAATGACCGGGTCAAAGTTACTTGCAATGTATGAGGACGTATGCATGTACATGTCAAAAAGTATTTTTGCCTGTGGAATGGGGAATTCGTCGAGAGCAATGGACAAGCATTACCTAATTTAGGCGTTTGTCGCTGACCCCTGATGAAAAAGGGGGAGAAAAAGTGAGACAAAGTGAAGCTCTTTCATGATGATTTTTTTAATGATATATGAATACCGCACAAGCGTCCAAACTGCTCCCAACCGTCTGGAGGCAGTGAGACTATGGCATCCTCGATTAGGAAATATTGTGAGGCTGAAAGTATTAGGGAGGGTAAGAATAAGGGGAAGAGGAAAGTGGGAAAATATCTGGTTATTCAGATCTGGTCACTAGACACGGATAAAAGCTATTTCAAGCAACGTTTCGATTCTGAATGGTGGTATTTTACCAGGGCGATACTGAGAGCATCTTCCACTTTGGAACGTCTGCAAATATACTAACATATATATTATTTTTAAATGAATTCATTGTGAAACAGCACAATTTAATTAAACAAAATTTACTTGCTGAAGCTTGGATTTGAACCCGCGACCTTCGGATTCGTTGTCAAGAGCCTTACCCCTAGACCATGGAGACCATATTGTTTACTTATCAACCGTCCTGCTCAAGGCTGTCCAACCCCTAAGACGGCATTAAAAAAAATCGTTGGGTCGCATTAATTATTTCGAAAATTGAGATATGTACGCTTTGCATTTAAAAAAAAATACGCCTTCTCCAAAAACCTCAACCTAGCTGCTACAATTTTATAATGACTAAAATGATTCTACCTGAATTTATTCGTAATCTTAAAATAGAATCGGAATAGCTAAAAATATATGAGAATTAATTGAAGATGATATTGACAGTTCGTAAAAATCGATGTACGATTCCGATAAAAATGACGGAACGGAATGGGGTAGCACTGGTTCTATGGATTAGAGCGCAGGTCCCATATACATCATGTGGTCCTGTGTTTGAATCCCAGTTGATATCCTTATCATTTTCTTTTCCGTGTTTTTTCGGATTCATGTTTCATTTTGCGAGTTGTCAATAATTAAATTAAATGTTTTAAAAATATATTACAATGAGATATATAGGCTTCAATAAGTTATTACACAAAATTAATATATTTTTATTTTTTACGATTTATATAGCGCCATTTTTGTGAAAAATCACCTCAAGGGCGCACAAATACTAATTGCTATTATGGGTATACTTCAATTTAGTTTCATTCAAATTATTATGTTGTTGTCGCTTGAAAATCAAAAGCAACAGTCGTGTCATACAGTATTGCACCGCAGACTGCGCTTTGGACAGCCTTGCACTTACTCATAGAATGGAGGATAAACCAATGTAAAACTGCAATCAGTCAACTCTAAAAGCACTCTGAAAGTTGTCTAAATTAAAAAAAAAATAAGCCTTGAAAAACATCTAAAGTTTTATATGGACGGTGAAAAAAATATCATTGAGGATGTATTCATTTATGAAAAATTCGTATTGAATTTTCTTCATGAATTTATATTGAGGTATAAAATATCGGATTCTTTTGAAACGGCGTTGTTTGAGTATATTAAATTTCACAAATTCTATTCCTCGGGTTTGCTGCTTGTTCACCGCACACCTTATTAAAGTATGATATATAATATGAAGAGGATTAACATAACACGGGAAAATGTTTTTCTTATTACAATATTATCCACTGAATGATTGTAAATTATATAGAGGATTCGGTATTATAGAAAAGAACTTTTGTATTACATACACATTGTTTGAATTTTGAAATAAGCAAGGAGTATTCGCAAAGTGCAGAATTGTGAGGCATCTCATTATCTCTGCATGCCTCTGCAATAGCGTGATATATAGATAGTCTGATGTAATTAATAACAAAAATAACTCCATAGTCCAAATAATACTATGGTAAGATAATATTCTGTTTTCAAGCGGCATTTATAAGTTTGCAATATTTAAAAAAAAAACTTTAAATCGTTCATTAACTTAATGTTCAACAATGTAATTATATTTTTATAAAACGTGAAGAATTTACAAAATACATATATAAACAAAATTATTATTATTTGGGGGGCCTGAATCCGGTTCCTTTTATGGATAAGGCATTGTTCTTATCCTTAGGCCGAAAGACCTTTTACTTAACGGTTCCAGTTTTCTCGGAAAACAAATGCTGTTTAACAAAATAATAACGCAATATTATCGTACGTATTGACTTTCAAAATTATGAGTGAGTCATTTTTTGCATCATACTATTGTTAAATGAACCGCTTTAACGAAATTGTGATGTGAGGTACCTATTCTAAAAGCTCGAAATGTCAGGTGAAAGTGATTTAACTTTATTTAAAATTATAATAAACGACAATTCTGTAAGGTATGTAATAATGAACTACACGTTTTAGGTATAATGTATGATGCAACAATAATATTTAATAATGCTGTTATAATCATACCATAAACTCCATTAAAAGTGTATGGTCATTGACATGTAATCGGAACCGCAGTTAAGGACAATGTATTATTAATCATAAGAACCGGAATCAGACCCTAGATTATCATAAATATTAATGTTCTGCTACTTTCGTAAGCTTGCTACCGAATTACCGTAATTTGGTTGTATTTCCGACCCAAATATTTACCAGGTAGGCCCACTTTTTAGCTGTAGGAAAACCTGACTAAGCCAGAGCGTAAATCGATTGTAATTTATAATAATTGATGGTCTGTACTAATAAAAATAGACATATTGAAATATATACCATAGCACCAGCATAACACCAGCATACTACCAGTTAGCACCAGCATAGCATCAGTATAGCACCAACATAGCACCAGCATACTACCAGTATAGCACCAGCATACCACCAGCACAGCACCAGCATAACACCAGCATACTACCAGTACAGCACCAGCATAGCACAAGTATAGCACCAGCATAGGACCAGCATACTACCAGTATAGCACCAGCATACCACCACTATAGCACCAGCATAACACCAGCATAACACCAGCATACTACCAGTATAGCTCCAGCATAGCACCAGCATAACACCAGCATACCACCAGTATAGCAGCAGCATAGCAGCAGCATAACACCAGCATACTACCAGTATAGCTCCAGCATAGCACCAGCATAACACCAGCATACCACCAGTATAGCACCAGCATAGCACAAGCGACGTTCGATGAAAATCCAAATAAACTAACATAAAATCACAAAATTTTAATACAAAACCTTTACCCTCGGTTTACGCTTCTCCAATTTTCAATCAGAAAAAAACGTATTTATTTTCATTAGTAAACCTTTTCTACGAATAATACTCCTCGGGTTTCTTTGTAAGGTCGAATAAATGTTCCACCGAAACCCCGCAAGAGGTACAAGTTTTCATGGCTTGAAATATTTACACCTTTTAAACTTTTATCAAAATATTTCATGGATGAAATGGTTTTTAACAAAATTGTAAATAATTATGAAACCAGGAATGTAAATAGAATTAGATTACCCCATAAGAGTAAAATAGAATCAGAGAACGGTTTAATGTATAGAGGACTGAAAATATATTATGAGATGCCTGAAAGTCTGAAGAATGAAATGTATTTAAAAATAATTGTTATGCTACTGTAAAACTATAATTTATACGAACGGTGAAATGTCAACTAACTCAATTAATAATAAAAAAATAAACAAAAAAAATAAAATCAGTGTTGCTGTTCCATGTCTACCCACAAAAACGTGTGGGAACATATTGGCTTTGGAGCAACATTTCTTTTGTGATTCAGTGGAGCCGAATATTGAATAATTTCTTAAGCTTCTTAGGGAAGCAGGTAGCGGTGTCTTCTTTGTTTGAAAAGGTGACATATTCAAAGAAAATGTTAAATTTTCGAAAAATTTTCAGCTAACAATTTGTTTCTGTAAAGAAATACAAGAAAATTCACACATTAGGAACTTTTAATCATCATTTTTCAATTCGCGTAATGAGAAAACGTTTCATCTATATAAATATATCATTATTAATAAATTTTTCCGGTTTAGGAAATTGACATTTAAGTTAGAAATATTAAATTTGCCCGAGAGAAACCTTTTTTTTTTGGCTTATTTTTCCGCCGAAGTTTTGTGTCAGACTAACATAATTGGGATATTGCTTTGAGTAATTAATGTTACTAGCAACGTGTGGTATTATTATGTGCAATTTAATTAGATACGTTGGTACATTGTTTTCGGGCTATTGTAGTGTCAATAAGTAAAAGCGGTAGCGGCTCGTCATTTGAGATTATATAAGAATGCTAAGAATGAAAATCTAATGTTGTGCTAATATTGTAGCCGAATTTAAATATTTAATAAAACACAATATGTTGTTTTTTTATTTAAAATAATATCAAGACTACTTTACTTAACTAACATTTAAAGAAAGGATGAGAATTTTTTCATACCTATAACATGTTAAATAACAGAACAATACGTCTTATCTATATTTTTGTAAAGGGTACTTCGGGATTTTTTTCTATGGAGGAAATTATATAATTGCTTTAAAACTAGACATGTGAACATAAATTATATTAAAAAAAAAAAATTAAATCATTTAAAATTGTAAGTTTTAGGGGAAGCTTGTAACATTCACAGACATTCTGAATACGAAGGTTTAACTTCCGCCTCATATATTCTAGATGTACTCATTTCTTTGTTTGTCCGTTCTATATGTCTAAATCATCTAAGGTCCCTTTCTTAATATTATTTATTACGCTTACATCAGCCTGGCATTCTTTCCGGATATCCACATTTTTTAGCACGGCCATACATGGTTTTCCCGCACATATATCTCAGGGATCTCATTTCTACAGCATTCAGTCTACTTTCAGCCCGTTTTTACCAGTTTCAAAGTGATTACGGGTATACTAAACAATCAATAAACATTTATGAAGGCTCATGGTCAAACTCCCCTCACAAAAATGAGAGTATATTATTATCTTTTAGTACTCGTGTAATGTCAGGACGAAATTATACAGGAGTGAATTTCACATACCAGATTGAAGAGAATTACACCTACTGGAAAAACTAGAGAAAAAACGTTTTTTTATATGTTTAAATGTCTGCTAAATAAATTTAGTATATGTTTGATGGAACACTTGCGTATTTTAGTATTTTGGAGAAAATTTGAAATAAACATTTGAGACATTTTGTATTAGATGAGTACTATTTCAAGTGATATGTTTTTTATTAATTTAAGACAAAGCGTGTTTTGTCGGTGTAAAAATAGTTGGTAATTATTTTTTCTTTACATTTATATATGTAGATATATATGTAAAACAATGTTTTTTTTTTATTCATATCATTATTTTATTCGGGTGGTACCTTAAATATGGTAAAAACAGTGCAAAATCAATAACAGAACAATATATATAATTTTTATGTATACGAATGCTTATGATTTGCAGAATTTGTTTTCTTCTGAAATATTATGATTATTAGTATGTTATTTTTATTATTTAATCTTTCTCTTCATAGAAACCGTAATTACGGTTACAAGGTTATCTTGAAAAGTTACTGGGCTTGTTTTATAACTTTATGCGTATGGAAAATACCACTTATCCTAATCAGATTCCAAGAATCCAGTTTTTATTAAAAAAATATATATATTTAAAGACATACATCAATGATTCAATAAAAGACACTTTTTTAAAACGATTCAATTAATTTTGGGACTGCTAATTTTTGCTACGTAATATTAAGTTTAAGAAAGTTTTCAAGGCAAATATTTAAATGAATGGATAAAAACAAAAACAAAAACACATATACATGAACAATAGGAAAATAAAACAAATAAGTGTACAGACTCGAAACATACGTATACAATAGAAATACATAACAACATTTTATAAGAGAGAAATATACCTATATATAAAATCTTAAAGGAAAGGGATGAAAAAATGTCGGTAAACTATGTTTCGCTTTACAGTTATTTAAATTTACAAAACATTGAATTTAAAAAAACAGACATACGAGTACCTGCTTCTTTCTTTCGTATTTTTTCCTACTTTAAATTGATTTAGCACCCACTTAAATACTCCACAATTTAATCCTTATAAAAATAATGTTTTGTAGCGTTCAAAAGTGTAATTCCGATAGGTGTAATAAGTTGGTGTAATTCTTTCAATGTATACTTCCGTCTATGTGTAATTCCGGAAGTGTAATTAATATTCTTAATATTGTATAATTTCTCGTATATAAAGTCAGGAGATGCTAAAACAGCACCGAAAAAAATGCATTTTAAGTGGTTACAGATAGAACCATTATTTATAATAACCGTTGATTACTCGAACTGTTCATATGGTGCAGCCATTCCATTTACTGTAGTTAGCGTTACTAAGATAACTAAGCAAACCGGCTGTTGTCTGGGATATAACAGATCAGGCGACGCGTGACGTTAATGTACCACGTGTTTAGAAAGTTTTAAGTTTTATAAATTAATTGAAAATTAAAATGAATATGTCCACAATGAGTTTCTTAACTTTCGGAAATAGAATGAATGAATACAAAAAAACAGTTTGTTTAATATGATGTCAAACCACAAAGTGATTGCTTTTTCTAAAAATACGAAATGTTTTGTTTAATCCACTATTTATCACTAAAAAAAATCAACATATTTCGAAAGCGAAGCTTGCCTCATCAGGATACACAGGATACTTTTTCCTGATGAGTTTTCCGTGGTTTAAACAAAACATTACAGGAAAGTTATTGTGCGTTTATTAAAGAATTGTTTGAAAACAGAACCTTTTTAATATATTTACATTCAGCCCATATATTCTTACAGCACAACTAAAATTTTACCATAAAAAGATCTGGAAACCAAGCACACGAACAATTCAATAATAATACTTGACGAACTCAACCTACTTGTACTATTTTGTATCATGTGAATTCGACATTAATATACCACGTAAAAATGTTTGTATGACAAAATTTACGATGCAAAAGCCTCATAATGGTATGTAAATTGAAATCACATATTTATTATCAATTTATGTCAACAGTAACAGACGAGGAAAAGGTAACTGGGGTATGACCTCCTTTTAACATACATTTTTTATGAGTGTTTTCAATCCAATCAAAAACACACCAATAATAAACATGGGTTCGATATTTGACATTTAGTTAACGTCGATATTAATATGAAAGGTCTAATGTCAATGACCCAATGCATTTTGAACGTGTCGATGCACTACTTTTTTAGATGATATTGACAAGGTATAACAAATTTATATAACACGAACGGAGTTCAAATTTTGCGTTATTCTGATTGACCGAATAGTAACTTTTCATATCTGCGCATGGGTGGAGAACCACAAACCTTTAATCGGGTATAGAATCAATGAATATTTCTTTCTTTTCAGTTTTCTTATATTTGGCTAAATGTGTATTTTCGACAAATATTAATCGACCGGTATGATTCATCAAATCGAACGTTGAAAATCGCCATAATAATAATAATAAATGTTTATTCCGGTATGTGGGGAGATTAGTGCAGTCCCACACATTCCATATAAAATATACATGCAATAGTTATAAAAAATATACAAAATATGTACAAGAGTTTGAAAAAAATAAAATAAAAAAGTTAAATAATTATAAGACAGTAGTATAAGATGATACATCATACATAAAACAAAAAAAAAATAATAATAAAAAAAAAATGACTATGACTACAAAGTATTAAGAATTATAAAATTATGATACATCTCATGGAAAATGAGATTAAACAATGATTTTCAGGAAATATTTTAGGTAACAAAAAAAAATTATTACGTATTAATCTTTAAAATATACATAGTTACCCGTAGTTCATGTAACTATGGGACAAAAATGGCTATTAAATTCATTTTAGCAAATGAGACGGAAATCACAAGGAAAAGTCAAAACCTGAAATAAACATCTGTTCAAATAAAAGCTGATACGAATGACATTACATATATTTTTTTTTAAATCTATAGACTCAGTAAAAAATTACAATGTAATCCGTCTTCCAGAGGATAATAAACCAACCAGAAAGTAGTTTTTTAAACATAAAAGTAAACAGTACCTTCAGCAATAAAACAAATTTCAAGTAATAAATAAAAACAATATTAGAAAGCAAGGGCTCACTCCTGACATCGATGATATATATACCATAGACGTAGTTTTAATTGTGCAATTCTGACGATGCCTGTGATAGGGTGAAAGTGGTCTGATCAAAAATTAATAAGTGAAATAAAAGTAACAAAGGTTTTTTAATAAAAAAAAATCGTTTTGAAAATGAGTTATATTAAATTAGATTTGTTCGAGTAGTTGTGCGACATGTATGCTTGAAAGGCGGAAATGGTTAATTTGTTTCGAAAAATTGAAAATGTGCGGTTTTGTGATGGATTTTATTAACAATGGCGTAAGTTTTGTAGATTATTTTTGTTTGTTTCAATGAAATCAATAATTTTATATTAGTTTTGACTTTTTTTATTCCAATCTGTAAGTTGTATTAATAAAAAACAAAAAATGTATTAATAAAACGATAAAGCTGGAAAAATAATATGAATTTGTTTGTTTGTTTTGAAATTTGTTTGAAATTCTTTGTTTACGCAACTATTTAATACATAAATTTAAAAATTCTTTCAGTAAGAGCAATTTTGTGGTTAGAAAATATATTTTTGCACATTAATAACCGTATATATTACACAAATAGATTAGAGCACACTAACAACACTCTTCTCAATTTTAATGAAAGATTAATGGTTCCTTAGTATACAAACAAATATGAAAAAACAATGTTAGATTACATTATACCTACCTACCTCTTTAAATATATTACCAGCTGAAATTAAAAATTGTATAAAAATAAACAGTTAATAAATGTATTGAAGACTTGGCTCACTGAGAGAAAATATTTGTATTAGATAATTAGACAATATTATTTTATGTATGATTTATGCTGTTGTTTATGCTATAATTTTATTTTTTATTAATATGAGTTTTTTATGAATAAGATTATTTTAAATATTTATATTTTAAAAGATTTTAGTTTCCTATAAATGTTTTTATTTTATATAGACCTTAACTGTAGATTTAATTTGTTGTAAGGTTTTGAATGACAAACACCCGTTAGTCAAAATACTAAAAAGTAGTTTATCGGGAGTTCTTGTTTTTATATTTTGTAAAATTTAATAGAAAAATTAAATATTAAAAACGTATTCCGGAAGCAAAGCTTATCGGGATTCACATTATACTAAAACATAATGACAAGTATACACAAATAGTAAACATTGAAAATTAATGATGTAAGAATAGACAAATTATGAACATACACAAAAATTTACGATAAGTATGTTAATAATCAAATAATTACAAATTCATTGAAGAAATGATAATTTATTTTCAATGTTTTCTTTTGGTGAACCCAGTAAATCGATACAATTTAGCTATATACTCGTATGTTTGGAGACACAGCTCCACGATAATACCCTCCGGTGGTAGATAAAATACATCTGCATCCGGACAACTTCCCATGCTAATACTCCAACACATTGACATAACCCCATGGACTGCATTTACATTATAGGGATGATTTATTATATATTAGTTAGGTTATTCATTTATTATGTTTTGGAAAGTAAAACCAGCGTTGGACTAACATAAAACTAGCCCACAAAATCGCTCACCTTTTAAAAGTATGTTCATTTAATTACATTTTTTAAAGATTTTCAATACGATGGTATAGAATGATGGTACGCACAAATAAATAAGCGGGCGTTGCAATTTATGTTGTTTGCATTACATTTGGTCTAATTTTATAAGTGAAAATGTAAAAGTGTTTTTTTTTTAATAAACGACCATCTTTGTGAAAATATTCTTAGGAATAAAGATCAAAACCCAACAAAAAAGGAAATACAAATTCTCAAATTAATTATCGAAATAAAATATATCTTGTTTTGCTTTAATCTTATTTAGAAGATTTGCGCTTTAACTTTAGTGCTAGTGAGGAAAGGCTAGTTAAAATCGTAAATGATTTAAGCTTTTCATTATGAATATCCAGTAAAGATGGTTTGGGCATGTAGAGCGAATGAATGAAGAAAGGAGTGTAAGGAGAATATATGACGCGAATGTGAATGGAAGAAGAAGCCGGGGACGTCCAAGGAAGACGTGGCACGATCAAGTGAATCAAATACTTGATTGTCGGGCCATGTCAGAAGTCAGAATAACAGAAGAGAATGTATGAGACGTTGTATGAAAGTGAATGAAGCAAGAGGTGTCTGCCAAGATCGAGTTGTTTGGCGGTCCGTCCTCTCTGCCAACCCCTGCGGGGAAACGGCGTGATGGTTACTCAGTTAGTTAGTTAGTTAGTAAATAAAATTGTTATCCTCTACATAGTCAATACATACATCAATCCCCTCTTCCTTTCTGTCCTATATGGTTATGCCTCAGGACATTTTCCAATCACCATTGAGACTCAATGGGTGCCGTGAGTTCTTGTTTTACATTTAAAAAACAACGACCAAATTTCGTGAATAAATTAAAATTTCAAATACAGTACCTACTTGCATCTGGCTTGGGGTTCAATTAAATATTGAATGTATTATATTAGTATGAAAACCTTCAATAAATCCAAAAAAGTTATTTGGATTAAGGGTACTGAGGGAATATATATATATATTTTTTTTTTAAATTTTCCATTCGACAATCAGCTTTTGTACACGACGTATTCCGATAAATATGTGAAAACCTTGATTGAAAAAAATTTTCTTTCAACAAAACCGGAATTTGTTTTCGAATGAAAATTAACATGACTTGTTTACATTCATAAATAAATTTTCTATTTCATTGATTCATTGAATGACTACCTGAAAAGAAAAGATAATTGAAAAGTCGTGTTCTGCCCCGATAAAATAAGAGAACTTTTCAAGTAGGTTTTCGGGTGAAATTCCATTACTGGGGAAGGTAATGTGAATACCATAAAAATGCAAAAAATAAAAATCATTCATTAAAGTGTAAAGTTCTATCAAAATGACTGTTTCAATAAAAAGTACGATTAGTTATTGTTTGATTTATTATATAAAACCGTTACTGAAAACCTTTATAAGGATACCGGAGAAATTTTAACAAACACATCGGTGAATTTGAATGGATTTTGCTTGGAGTAGATTTTTTTTTTCCATAGTTAGAATATTCAAAAAAAATAATTGCTTCCGCTTGGTTTTAACTCAAACCTTCAAAACCGCTAAGTATTTAGTAATCATTTATCTAAGATTTCTTAGATAAATGAAAGAGAATCTGTGGTGAAACCACGTATTATCGTGTGAACAATGTTGGGATTCGTAAAGAATGCAAATCGACGTAAGCGTAATAACTAAAATTAAGAAAGGGACGCTTAAATAGTTTGTGCGTGTAGAGCAAATGAACGAAGAAAGGAGTGTCCGAGGAATACATGGTACGATCAAGTGAATCAAATTGTGCAAATATGTAAAGAGAAAAATCTTTAAAGAAAATCTGGAATATTACAAACTTATGAGAAATGGAAATCAATTCATAACACCTAACTTTAAAAGAACTCAAATGCAAAACCGTAATATTTATAAAGCCATAACAACTACAATAACCTCCCCATTAAATTGCGCTGTGTGAACAAATAAATACAATTAAACTATTTAAAAAAAAAATTGCATAAGTAAATATTTCATTCAAACATTTTATAAATAAAAGCAAATTAAATATTATATATAATAATAATAATAATTGGATAATTTGTACAGCGACGTTTTTGTGAAAAATCACCTCAAGAACTATCAAATTAATAATCGGTGCTCCCTTATCAGACACGAGAACTCCTCTTTTCTGATAAGGTATACAAGACCAAGAATACCTTTTAATTAAATAAATTACTTTTAATGTAACTTATAAGAAATAAAAAAAATAAGATATAAAATTTCTTTGTGGAGTCATATTTATTAAATTATTATTATATTTATTAAATTATTTATTAAATTATTATTATATTTAATAAATTATTTATTATCGTATTCATTAAATTATTTATTAAATTATTTAGTATCGTATTCATTAAATTATTTATTATCGCATTTGTTAAATTATTTATTATCATATTTATTAAATTATTTAGTATCGTATTTATTAAATTATTTATTATCGCATTTTTTAAATTATTTAGTGTCATATTTATAATTATGTTTGTTATTATATTTATTAAATTATTTATTTATTCATTTTAACAGCGCTTTGACAAATTTTCATTAAATTATCTGGTTGCAGAGTTCATTTATGAATTCGTTTAGTAATGGAGTCAAATTCTTATAAAGGAAACTAAAGAACTTCGTCTTGTCTATGAAAAATAGAAACTTTTCGATATTACTTTAATGAGCACCACTTTATTGCATATTACTTTATGAACAACTACTTTATTATATTACAAGATGCCAACCGGTTTCGATAAATCCTGCATTAAATTTGTCAGGTGAGACAGAAAGCGAATGAAAAGGTAAAAAAAAATATTTGTTTAGTTTATATAAATATACCTCTACAAAGGCATGACCATTTTCAAAACAGATGGAACATTGTTTCATATAACATGGTGTTTTTTGGATTGCGTAACATGGTTTTTTTAAATACGAATAATACCCAATATTCCGGAAAGTATAAGATACTATATAATGATATTTAACGCATACAATTTCTGCTATTTTATTTAAACGGTGGTTTTAAAAAAAGTAATTGTTGTTAATTTAATTAAATGATTATTTATTTTTAAAAAGATATTAAAAACAATAATTTGAAAAAGAAAAATTAAAGGAAGATTGCACGAATAAATTCCTTGTTGGTGCACATCTTCAAAAGCATCGATACTTTATCGTGAATACACAATATCTCGTTAATGGTAAAACACTGAAGAGATATTTTAAAAAAAACACGTAAAATATTTATGGAAGTATTATGCACGAGTCTTGTGCCAAAATTCAAGGTTTTTAACATCGTATTAAAGCAAGTTTATTTACGTACACCGATTATTTCTACTTGAATTATGTTTATATTCAAGTGTCCCGAAGTATTCTGTTTACATATGTTTGATGCTTGAAGTGTGCCAAATAACACGCTGTGAATGTCAATAAAGCGATATAGATAAGTGCAACATATTTTTCAAGATTATTTATTTTTGTTTCAGATGCGTGTGAAAGTGGGGAAATCAAAATGAACGTCAAAATGTCAGCGCCGAATGACGGGGTGGAGATTGCCACCAACTCCGGCTACGGGAGCAATGACGAGACCACCAGCCTTCTGGTGCTCACCCCGTCGGTCACAGTCATAGCCTCCGCCCCCACGGACAAGGAACCCAACGGTCCCTCTGCAAGCAATAAACATAACCCTTCCAAACCGGTACTAATGCGACAAGACTGTACCGCTAGATACCTGACTTCTCCACATCCGCAATTATCTGGAAGTGGAGGGTTAGGGGGAAGTGAAGAAAGTGGCACATCAATTAGAATAGAAGAATCAAGTACCAGATCGGTGCCCGACATTGAACTCCACTGCAGACTTGACAATGTCCAAGGAAACAGTAGCATGGACCGCCATCACAACTTCACCTCTCCCGTCATCAATGTGCCAGGTGGCTGCAGACACAGAGCTTCCGCGAGTGGTTATCAGCTCATCCCTCAAGCATACACGAGATGCAGGGGCTGCGAGAGGAGAGCGTCCACTACACCCATATCTTCCTTACATCTCGCGAGGTCAATATCGCGAGAAAGCGTGCGATCAGCGCTGCATTATCAATGTCCCTGCAGCACGACGCATGCCACTGGAACATGCCCTACTATCCAACCACCGACGGTTTTGTTAACAACTACGCAAAATTCAAGAATTATTCGGCAAAGTTCTCAACCTGAAGCCAGCGCCATAACTTGTTGCGGCGGCCATTGCGTGCACCAACACGCGCCCAGTGCCTCCCTGCGGCAGCTTCGGGAACCCGGCGACGGAATAGCGGGTATAGCGGCGGACTCGCTCCGAATCAACGGAGCCATGCGGCAGTTCCGACAGGTAATGGTTCTGTTCTCAGCTAAATTGGTAAAGCTTTGTGTTATCTCAAAGCTTCTGGGGATTGTTTTTTTCCACAGATGGCACTATCATAGAATTTTAGAAAAATGCGAAGAAAAGCTGAATTACGTCATCACAATATTTTTACCTTCACAAAAGTTTAGGGAAATTTCTTGTTCAACCAGAAACATGATTTTTATTAAAATATCTATTTCATTATTTAATAAATTTGAGCTTATCGGATACAATTCATTGCAATATATAATAATATAATATAAATCATTTCGCAAAGAAATGTAAGCACAAACTCTGAACGTTTTTGTTATTCAAGCATTTTCAGCAAGCGAGTTTCTCCTCCCCGTATTTTCAATAAATTGATGATAGTTTGCACTCTTTGTGCGTTTAAGAAAACTTTTCCTGGACGCAATACTCCTTCAGTTTAACTTAAACCTTAAACTTTGGAATTTTACACCGAGCAGAATTTAAGAGCCATAGCTCAGAATTGCTTCAGAGATTTATTTTTTGCCCAGAATGTACAAAATAACGTTAACGTTCTTTCGTTGCAGAATGTTTTTTGTCCCCGAAGATATTTAATTATTAATCTAAAAAATTAATTGTTAATTAATTATTTAGTCCAGAATAAAAAAAAAAATTAAAATAATTGTAGGCCACGCTTAGCAATCATTTATAAAGAAAGTACTTTAATGAAATGAATAAGAAATTATAAGTAAAAAATCAAGAAGTTGCAAATTGCAGTTGAAAATTTTGGTTGCCTTCTAGTTTTGTCACTTGTGTGTTACATCTTAAAAATGATAATTTAATAATAAATAGCAAAAAAAAAATGATAATTTTAAATATGTATTTAACAATTTACATTTACATATCTGGCAAGTTTAAACGTTTAATTTATTACCTTACTTAAAATACAGTGTAAAAATATAATAAAAATATCCAGCATGAGTTTATAATACATAAAATATTTATAACACATGTTTTATTAATAATTTGCGAATGCTCCACTTTATTACAATATGCATATCATTGAAACATCTCTAGAAATAACAAACTATTCTGGAAGCATCGGATAGCGAAATACATGCTGAATGACATATTAAAGAGATATTTAGGTTTTAGTTCCAGTCCTTTTGCAAACATGGTAATTGCATTACTGGAGGTGGAAAGCTTTCAGACAGTTTCATTTCAACAGCGCATTGACAATTTTTCATTCAATTATCTTGTTGCAGAGTTTATTTTTGAACTCGTTTAGTAATTGGTGCAGTCAGATTCTTATAAGGGAACTGAACAACTTCGTCTTGTCTATGAAAAGTAGAAAATTTTCGAGATGACATTATTGAACACCATTTTATTGTATTATAAGATGCCAACCGGTTTCGGTAAAATATTTAAATTAATTAAATTTGTCAGGTCAGACATAAAGCGTAAGAAAAATAAAAAAAAGTTATTTGTTTAGTTTATATAAATATACATCTACGAAGGCATGACCATTTGCGAAACAAATTGTCCTGTTATCGCTAATGAAACGTTGAATGTTTCATTTTATAAAGTGATTTTTGGATTTTTTAACACAGTTTTCAAGTATGAATACACGATAATCCGTAAAAAATTAGCTGCTATTTATAAAAAGCGATAAAACTTATAATTTAATTCTCATGAATTAACACAATTGAAGTAAAAATTATTTCATATTTACTTGGTTCATGCATATTTAGGTCCGAAAATATGATGGTAAATTAATGTGAAGGAAAAAATGCTGGAAATTCCAAGTACAATAATTGGGGATAAGGCATTATTTTTTTAATGAACATGTCTCGCCTAAGCCGTAAGCTGAAGGAAAGAGTATCTTATCCGGACTTAATCTGCCATTTTCCAACAATTGAAAATAGGCTAATGCAGTGCAAGAACAGTATTCCCAAGAGAAGCCTTATTTATATCGTAGCTTGCCGTAGAAACTTAGAAGGAATAATTATTATCTTCACTGTTTCTTTGATTATTTTTTAAGAAAAACTTATTTTTAGGTTTTCATGAATTCAATTTAAATTACATTATGCGAAAGTACGTATATACTCAAAGTAATCTATATAGATTACTTTGAGTATATAGAATTTTTCGTAGTATATGATTTTACGAATGGACAAAAATAAAAAGGAAACGTTTTTATAGGTTTTCATTCGATGATTACAAGACGGCAGGTTTTTTTTTAATTGTGGAAACGATTACTTATTTTAGTTCTTACATTGACTGATTTTGTGAGTAAATTTGTATGGTTTGCATGATTTATTTGTGGTTTAACGTAATATTATTGATTAAGGGTCTGTTGATTAAGACCCTTAATCCGTGTGCAGTAGAGAAGTATATTAATTCCATTTACAATTGAGTTTAGTTTGTCAATACAGTATATGAAAACATTAAAAAAATATATAAATATAACTGTGAAATAGTGAGTTCCTCGCAAACTTGTCAAATATTAATATTTTGAAAACGTACTTGATCAGTTGTAATTTTTTCCGTGTCTTTTTTTTATTAACCCCTACTACCTCTTTATGGCTGTAATAATTATAGAATATGGGTGAAATGTATACTCATTTCTGTTTTTAATTGTTCCAAGCAAATTTCTACTCGCTTTAATCAAAATTCACAAACAAGTGTTTTTAGAGAAAACCTTGTTCTAAACTTCCAACTCTGCTTAACCAAAGTTACTTGAAAAGCAATTATTCTAGACCAGATGCGATTTAAATAATATGAATATTTACTTCAGCATAGACTTGAGATACATACGATTTTAGGGTGATGTTTCACTAACGTTGGTTTTCAAATGTTCCAGGGCGTATACAAGTAATACGTTTTGGCTTCATTATTAATTTAATTTGGAAGTACATTTAGGCGTCCGATGAACAGCGTTAATTTTGTTTTTGAAAAACATTATGTAAAAAAAAGGTTATTATTTACAATCTGTCATCATTTTGTACTCCTTCCGGAAAAATATAGTACCATATCTATTAATTTAACATATATTAAGCAGATCTGTTATCGACAGTCAATAAGCCAATAAGCCAATATTTTTCTGTGTTTTGGACAGCTGGAAATAACACAATGATAACACAAAAGCACCATTTCAAGTAATATGATTAAGGTAGGTAAAGTATAAATACAATTTATGGGTGTAAACTATTATATTTTATGTAACGACAGCTTAATTTACTTATTTTTTAAGGTTTAATGTTAATACTATACTGTGCCATGTTTTTTTTTACTTTTTTAAATAACTGATATTATTGTAAATATTTATAAAACTTAACGTTGTTTTGTGGAATGAAGACTGTCAAAAATGAAACTTTTAACAACTTATCACATTTTTTACATTTGCGTTCATTTTACGCAAGTACCCAGACAGTACTCTTTCAATTTTTTTTGTTTTTAAAAACCTAAAGAGTTATTTAATAAATCCTAATCACATTTTGGTTATTTTTTTAATTATTTATTTTTTGTTATAAAAATAATCGTTTTCAAATATCAAAAAAAACTATTCATGAAATGGAAAACCCACTTTGTATTACACCACCTTATTGAATTAATACATTAAACACTTAATACAGTCGATGGAATTTTGCTTAATTCGTCATTATAATTAAATACAGACACTTCCAGATTATGTGTCTGTATTTATTTATAAATGGTTGATGTAAAAAGCCACGATGAAGAATGAGCTAAGCTAAACCCGATCAGGTGTCAATAAATTTCTTGAATAATGTGGTGTAATATAATTTTTTTTCCATTAAATATATTTATTGTCACACCCCCAAGTTTTTGCTTACTTCGATTAAAAAAAAAAATTTATATAAATATATATTATTCCAAATAAAATTTTCCGATGTATCACAAACCAATTTTGTTTCTTTGCTTACTGTTTACTTATGTCTGGTGTGCTTTCATTATATACACACAATGTTAACAAAGTAAACATAATTTAATCCATTTAAACAGCAGTATAAAAATACGCATATTGCATTAATATAGAAACATTTGAAATCGGAGCAGTCGTTTTGTCTATCTCACTTTGAAATGAAACGCCTGTGTTGAGATGGCATTTTTTACATTTTAGTTGTAATTAAATTAAATTTTCTAATTTATTTATTATTTTTGGATTGGATATAAAGTTAAGACATATCATCAGAAATTAAATAAAATTAAAAATTCCTTCTGCCAATGAAATTACACGAAAAAATTCTTTACAGAATTTTTTTTTGCATGCAAATATTTGATTTCACTATATATTTGATATGGACATTTTATATCGTATTGTTTTTGATTAATTCGTCATTCTGTAGAACGACGGTCAGTTTATGCAACTTGCTTAACTTTATTGAATATAATTATATTAATTTAATTTACTATAACACAGTCGAACCTTCTTTCTACTGACTAAACATAATCCGGCGCCCCCGTGCCCACAAACCCCACGTGTGCCACGTGCCCACGTGTCCATGTGCAGATGTAGTGATGTGTTTTCTCCCCCGCAGGGCGTACTCCTGTGCCCTCAGACCCTGTCGCAGGCGAGGAGGTCCCGCCTCAGAAGGGCCTTTACGGAGGCCACCGGAGACACCGTGTCCTACGTCAAAACGGTTGGGAACATAACCTTTCGCATCTAGTGCAAGCAAGCAAGCAAGACATGCCTTTTGCCACGCAGCCATATCCGATATTTAATATGATTCTGAGCTTGGAACAACGATTAAAGTCACCCGAAAGGACTACAAAATATTTGTTTTATCAACTGGACCATTATTATGTGTTTCAGTTTGCTTTTCAAAATGACGTTTCAGGCAGACCTAATTTAACCTATACTTGAACAGCCAAAAATAACCAAAAACTTTAAAAAACATCATTGAAATCTTCAAAGATCAACTATACTACGCGCCGAAGAGAAAAACTTGTAGGATAGTATTGTGGGCGTGTTTACATACTCGAAATAAAGTCAAATTTTTCTAACTTCTGCTGAAATTTATAAAATAATATTAAATTTTCGATTTTCTCCATTAAACCAATGATATTTGTTTAATCTCTCTGGGGCCTTGGCGTCGATGGCTCTTATATAAATTAATCACCTTTCTTTAAAATCGTTAAAGGTTACACTTATTTTTATTTTCTGTACAGAAAATCTACGTAACAAGTTGCAGAAATAACTTACGGACTATGTAAAACTACTGAGGTATGTCAAAGTTTTTCCAAGCTCAAAAGCATATTTCCAGACTGGATGTGGTACTTTAGTGATGCAGCACTCCCTCCACCCGCAAGCAATGGCAGCGACACGAGCATTATATTATTATTTCATACATCCTCCGTTTATTTCGTTAATTTACATTGTATTGTGTTGTGTGTGGTCGTAGACGCTTTTGCTTTCTAGTGCTTTCGAAAATAGAGCTTTCCAATAGGGTGCCAACAGACTGATTTTATGTGAAAATATACGCAAGCATAATTTTTTTCCAAAGTTCTTCAAATCTTTGAAATGTTTGAAAATCTTTTTTGAAAACATTTCTTATTAAATTTATTTTTTAAATAAAATTATTGTATCTATAAAATTAGAAAAAAAAATGTCATGTTGATTAATACACATCATACGAAAAAGTAATTGAAACAACAAAAAAAATTTATGTTTTAGTTTTTTAAAGCAAAACTTCTTTTTTTTAAACCAAAATGACCATATTATAATTCAAACTTATTTTTCTTTCAGTTATATAATATTTTCATATGAAACTGTTATAAGCATCCCTAATCCGTTGTTCTCTATGACCACACATAGCATGCTCTAGAATTTCACAACCTACCTACCTATAATATAGATCCATTTGTAATGTCCACAAAATGACGCAACAACCCCCTTTCTATTTTCAGGATTCTTTATCAGAGTAAAATTAAGTGATAACAAAAAAAATTGTTCATTCCAAATTACAGTACCATATGAATAATATTGTAGGTTTATAAATTTATAGAAAAATCTCTTCAGAAAAGTGCTTTTATCTAACAAAGTTATATGAGCAAGCAAACGTTTCAACATAACATTTGTTCAGTTAAATATTTAGCTCTATTTTAATTAAAAGAACGAGATTGCATGCTGCAGAGAGCTTTTTCTAATGGTAAGTTTTTTGTATTCCTTTTATAGTTGTATGTTCTATAATATTTTTAATTGTGTAGATCCTTTTATTTATCTAGGTTCCATTAAATCCAACTACCACAAGTTATTTGCACTGCGATTGCATACACTAGTAGTCAAACAAACCTTAGTTAAAGTTTCAAACCATCCTCGAGCTACCATACTGCACTGTACTGACATAGCATTTAGCAAACACTAACAGACAAAGCTTTGAAATTTTAAGTCCAGCTTTATGGGTTCAATGCGTTTAAACAACTTTGTTTCGCATGATGCATATTATTTTCAGTATACATTGTTTTCGTAATTAAAATTGTGGGATGTTTTTCATGCAGTATAAACGAAAACCGCAAAGCTGAGTGTAATATTTTTATCTCCGTGTGACAGGAACACGTTTTTACATTATAAGGTAGTATCCTAAAGTGTTGTGAAAAATTTTTACAAAAGAGGATAATTTATCGTTGTTTGTTACAATTTAATAATACATTATTTTGAATAACGTTGTTATCGCTTTGGAAAACAGAAGAAAATTTTTTTTGGCGCGAAAAGAAATAGTTGACTTTATTGAAGAGAGACTGTCTTTTATTATGGTATTCAGCTATTTTCTTAACATCAAAATCATTTGGAACTTTTTTTGACACAGTATAAGAATCGTATCGTATATATTCGTACCGACTCATATGTGGCCACCCGAAATACCTAATGCTTCCTTCTTGGTCACTTCGCCATTTATGAGGATTGTGAACCCCAATACAATCTCCTAGTATGCTAATGCAGTTTTTATTTGTATCAGCTAATTTCTGGGTGTTTCTTTCATTTTTTTAAAATCAGTACAGTCTCTCTATTTTGTAAAGGTCTCTCTATTTTGTTTATTTATTTATAAATCCTTGTTGATTTTGTTTTATATTCAGGACTTGATGTTTATAAAGTTAAACGAGAGAAAAGAGCATAGACGCTCAGTTTCCATTGTTATATTCCCCGTAAGCTTGGAGATATCTCAAAATCCACAATATGTTATGTACTGAAAAAAACCCTTAAAACGTCAAACCAGCGTTTTTGGAGAACATGTAAAAAATGTGCAGCTAAACTTTTAATTGACATTCCTCACGAAAATTAATGCTGAAGAAAGTTTAACGATGAAAATGTAAAACCGCAGCGGATATTTGACGAGACTTTGAGTTTTGACCTGGTTTTTCGTTTTAAAACTAAAATCCTTTAACAGTATGGTGTAAAATTAAGATCCTGACTCAGCGAAGTCGATATAAATGCAAATGAGGTAAACAGGGTGATAGAAAGAGATTATTATATTGCGCAAGGAACAAGGACGTAGACATCCTTTATGACATAATGTTATTAACGATGCTACTTTTATTCTTTTACAATTTTTATATACGTTTTGTTTTTATTTATTTAGTACGTAGTAGATTTAGTAGTTATAAACTTTTTTATAAATTGTTTCTTTCTTGTAGTATTCTAAAATATATGCTACTGTTTATTATGTTTTTCAATAGTTATTAGTGTATTCATCCATTAATGATACAATTTTTTTTAAATAATTTAATCATTTTGTTTATAAAAAAAGAAATACACGCCCAGGTTACGAATAACCTGAGAGTATTTGAAAATCTCCTACTACCATATAAGCCTAAGATATTCATTGTTCTTGCATCCAGGTACGATGCCAACTCAGCCACTGATCGGTCGATTTATTTGTTTTATCTTAATAACTCCTACTACCACGTTGTCTGAATAAAATATTAACAAAACGGATAAAAATTTAAAAAAATTCTCTCTACCCACCAGAATGACAATATTCTTGGGCGTTATAATTTTCAAAGACAAGACAGTATTTATAGTAAAAATTTGACAAACTTTTTATTATAATTATAAGAAAGAAGTAAAATATATTAATGTAATTCTTTGCGATCGATTCTTGAATTGAATTAATGTACAGTTATTGAAATAATTTGACCGAGTAAAAAAAATTATTAAGAAATATTTTATTAATAATGACACCACAAATGAATTTTTGTTCTAAATAAATATCCAGAAATCATTTCCTTTCACATAGGTGACCTAATTTGTATTTTATGGATAGATTATTATTTAGACCTTCAAAATTAAATCTCAACCACATTAATTTGTACCATTTATTTTATGAACACGAATCTTCCACTTCAAGGGCACTAAAGTCTATACTGAAAGCATGAATTAATAAAAATGCGACAAAAAAGAACCAGTGTTTATTTTTGGAATTCGCACACCTTATAGAAAACTTGCATTTTAACTATTGATACAGTATGCACATACGTTAAACCTTTTTAAGTACACAACAAAGATCAGAAAATTTTAAACCCTTGACTAAAATAGCAGTGTAGTAACATAATGTCTACTTTGCGGAACACTGCAAAGTATGGTGGTAGTGTTAGGGTTAACAATTTTCGAAGATATATTAAATAATTTTAAATTTTGTTGTTTTTTTCAGTATTCTTGCGAGTTAGGAAACCGAAAAATCGTTATTTAGTACGGGAAATTGCGGCACGTTTCAGAATGGTAGATAATCTTAGTATCGCCCTGGTGAATGACCAATATTCGGAATCGAAACATTGCTTACAATAGTTTTAGCCATGTTTAATGACCAGATCTGAATAGCAAGATAACTTCCCAACCATCCTTTTTACCAAATTTTTCCCTTTCTCACCTCTTCAGCCTCACAATATACCCCAATTGGGGAAGCCAAATCCCATTGGCTCCGGACGGTTTTTCAGAACGTTTTTTTTTTTAATTTGTCAGTTTTTATTTTTATCGATTCTTAATCAAAAAAGGCACGATGTCCAAAACTTATTTACATGAATGTATAAAAAATGAAAATATTTAGTAAGTATGTTTTTAAACTAACAAGCAACAAATGATAAGTAAATCACAAACACATTAAATCTGTAAAGGGACAATTTATTTTTGGCACCTGTGGTGTTGATAATACACTGATTTGCTACATAATATTGACTGTATTTAAACAAAAGACATTTTGTGCGACAAACAAAAAATTGAAACGTTGGTTCTAATAGTAAAATATTCTGCGTGCTGAAAACTTGAGTGATTACTGCCATAGGGTTCACAGTTTCGGACACAGATAAAAAAGCACGATGGATCACACAAAAAAAAATCGAGAAATCGTGGTGATTGATACGAACGCCATACAAATTGATTGTGATAACTATTAAATATAGTAAAACAATATTAAAAAAACGTTAGATTGACATGAGTCCAAAAATATAATAGCAATATTTGAATTCACCAACTGTGTTGTATGATTTCTGCGATTCCTCTGAATACATTTTTTTAAAAACGGTCCAAAAAAACAAAAAACACAACCACAAATCTCTCAACCCCTAAAACCTTTTTTAAATTTAACAAATTATTTTCTTACATTGCAAGGAGACGGAGAGAGTAGTAGGAAATGTTAAAGGTAGAGTGTCACGAGTAGTATACAATATATCTACTAACTGGACAGACCAGGTGAAGAAAGTCACTGTAATGACCACGTAACGGGGCTGTGCACTCTCAAAGACAGTGCGCTTTGAAAACCGGGAATCGTAGAGAACTAAATGCTAAGAAGTTGGGGTGGCTGTGCTCCAACTCTTATTAATCCTCTACAGTACAGCAAGCATATCAAACTCAAAAGCTTTCACATGGCCTTAGTTAATGTGGACCGCATAAAATCAAAATCTCAATATTCATACAGGGAAACAGAGGCTTTTCTAGAAAATTACAGAAAGGAAATGGGTATTTTTCTTTCTGTATCTCTTTTCTGCGACCACCTTGTCTACCTCTAGGGAATTTCCAAACATGTAAATAATTTTACATGCAAAGGTGAGTGTGAGACCGGCAAATATTTCCCCCCAAAATATCATAAAATTTCATTTACAAATCTAAATCAAACATAGAATTAGAGATCTGTTTTACATTTTTCGATAAAATTGAATAAACAAAGAAAATATTTTTTTCAAACATTCAAATCTGCAAACCTTGTTTCAAATTTTGCACGTTGTGCGTTAAATCTTCACATTCAACTGTTGATAGCTTTAATTTTGTTTAAAACTACTCTTTCCTTATTGGGCCGCAAGTTTCACATGCTTGCTCTACATAAAACCAAAAGTATTAATGCTTGTTATCAACAAGCAACTGTCAAGGTATTCCCACATTCAAATATTCACCAAGAAGTCTTAAACATACATCAACTGTACCTAATATTTATACTTATACATTTCTTATACAAATACAAAAAAATCTTACCATACAATTATAACATCAGAATTATTAAAATCAACTAACAATACTGATATGGGGCTAGCCCCAACCTAGGACGGCGATGTAATATTACAGAGACAGGTTATGTCACCTTGAGGCCAGATGCGAGAATTGATCTCAGGGTTCCACCAGGTAAGGTCAGTTGGTAAAGGTATCACAGCTCTTGTCTCAAAGTCTCAGATCGGCGCAGCTTCAAATCGGACTCAATGGAAAAGGTAATTAACTACCAATGAAAAGATGCGTGCTTTCTAGACAGAGTTTATTTTACAGGGAAAAATTTATAGGTAATTCATACGGGGTTCAAAACAAGGGGCAATACCTAACCTAATCTGAGTCTCGATAATCTCTCTCTCCGGTGAATCTCAAATCGGGCATATTATTCAAAGGGCACAGTTAACTACAGCACATAAAGGAGGGTTGAACATACTGCTTACATGAGTTGGTCAACAACTGGTGTCACGTTCCTTCAGCGTAAAAAGTGTGATGTCAAGGGGCTCTGGATCTCACACGTTCAATATCAGGCAGGACACAGCGAGTCAATGCACTGGTCACTGACATTAATATTTAGGCTTATGCAAAGACAAGAGCTTGCAATTTACTGATGCAATGGCGGCAAGATGACGCCAGAAAAAACGCAGCGTGGCCGCGCGCCCGTATGGCACGCCGTATCCACCTCACTGTTCGGCTGCCGGAATCTGAGTGAGTCTAAGATGGTGTATCGCTTTTGTACTGGCGGGCCCTCGTGCATCAAGTCACGTAGGTTGCTTACAAGCGAAGTGGCGCCGTTGTGTCAAACACCAGAATCACTTCTAGCGTGTGTTGGAGAAAGTTCTAGGAACTTGCTTTTACGGCTAGATTCTTATATTAAATTGTAGCTAATCTTGTTCCATAACAATGCACAGTACCCAAGCTACTACTAATACGCCAGCTCAAAGGAATTCGTCTACCTAACTCCTAAAATCTTTCTTCCTGATAATTTAAAAACCGAAACCCAAAGCACACTTTCAAAAAACAATTAACGCTGTGGATTCTTACATCTACAATACATTTCAATCTTAAGAGGAATGGCTGCGCTGCCTGTTTCATACATAACTTAATTTTGGATTTCAGACCAAAGTATCCATTGAAACTGAATGATATATATATACGATATGTATATATATGTATATTTTTTTTTAATTAAAGGTTTAGTAAATATCTAATGTGAAGTATATACCAAGAAAAAAAAATAATATAGAAACTTGGAAAATTATTTGCGGGTTTATTGTATTGTTTAAAAAAAACACATCGTATTTGCTATGAAACATAAAATCATATCGTATTTGGTATGCTCGTATTACATGATTAGGTAAATAAAAATATTAAAACGAAACATTAAAAAAAAAAATCGTTTTTTCGGGTCGATATTTTAAATTATTTATACCCCAAATTTGTGTTCCAACATATACTGGTCGTTTTTAATTTAATTTAAAGTTTACCATAATGCTTATTTTAACATCAATAAAAAATAATATATTTCATTATATTTTCAAAGAAGATGGGTTAAAACTTTTTTTTAAATCACCGTTAGCCCCGTTAAAGATGTCTCTTAAATCGCGAAAAATCAATTCTTTAATGGCCTATATTTCATAACGTAAAACAAACATAAATAAATTACTTGTCATCCGTACTAGATATTTACTTTACTTTTTTAAGACAAAAAAGATCACTAGGTTTAGGTAAGTATTTTGATCTCAAATCTAAAATTAAGTTTTGTATGAAACAGGCCGCGCAGCCGTTCTTCATAATACCCCCACACAGGTCTCACATTCTCCATTTAATTTGATTATTGTATTAATTTGTTTGTCTTTTTATATTTATAAGTTGTCTCAACATGCTCTAAATATAGTTTGAAAATGCCTTCGAACGCCAAAACGGCTTCCATAATAATAAAACAACTAAATTACCTTCAGAACTTAATAACAACATTATTAAATCTATATATATATATTTAGATTAATATTTGTTTGTATGTACTCGATTTTCTAACAAATTGCTTGACAGATTTCGCTGAAAATAGCACAGTTTGTTCTTATTGGTATCGGGAAGGTTTAGTTTGAATGAAATCCAATATGTAAAACTGTTAAAAAAACGTTTTAAAATTTGTATGAAATACATCGAACCCGCGTGTTGCATTTAGGTAACCCCATAAATGTACCACTCTGGTTAGCCACAGATAACATATTCAAAAGAAGAAGGTTTCTTTAGGCACAATATTTTAAAAATGGAAAACGCAAGTAGATACATTCTTAAGAACTTTATTATTTAGATATGTTTTGAAAAAATTACTGTATGTATTGAATTAAATTTTCAAAGGAATATTTCGTCGTTTAGAAATAGTAATAGTGTTTAGAAGGCAAAACTTTCGCAGTCAAATCAATTGTCGCACACAAACGACAATCAAGAATTCACAACTTCGTATCTTTATTCGAAAAAAAAAATCCCGAACAAGGCCGGGTACATATCAGCTAGTTGAAAATAAAATGGGGTTCTACGAATTAAACACAGAAACAATTAGTAAGTATATTGTATTAAATGTTTTTCACTTCAAATATGTAATTGACTTGTCGGTAATATAATACCTGTATAAATCAATCTGTCAACTTCGTCCGCCATAAGACAGAGACATAGCTTGCATAGGGGAGAAAAAATATAAAAATATTTAAAATTTAAAAAAACATCCTTCCCCCCAATTCTAAGGAAGATGTCTTCAGAAAAGAACCGCTAATAATGTTTATTTTGTACCAATGGGAATGGATGACCCCGTCAGAAAGGGTATTAGTCACCATTTAGTTGACGAGTGTTTACCGTGAATGTAAGAAATGTAAGACCATAACGTTGTATGAAGAAAAAAGGTGAAATGAATAATGTGAAACACGGATAAACCGACTTTCACTCGGGAGTTCTGGGAAATAAATGGATAGGATAATAATATAATATTTCACGCCCCTACTAGACGACTAGATTATTAACACTAGCTTTTTATCTAAGAGGATGAAATTTTCTTTAAAAAAATAATGTGGTTTAGGCATTGTACACACGTATTTTTCGACAGCTTTACTGTACCGTAACTGAACATGTCATAAATATGTTGAGATTTTTTTTTCTGACTCGCTTCGAAAGGCTAGATTCTAGGTCGCCACGAAACATACGCTTATCAGTTATGTCGAAAATCATTTAATTTAAAATCTATTCCACCATTTTTACAATACAGAATAATAGAAATGTGCTTTACAATATTTCATATTCTAGACCAGATAATACGAATACGTGATAAGTTCCTACAATGCTTTACTCCAGTTCAGTATTACTCATTTATCTAAGAGCCCGGTCACTCCTTTGTTTCCTAGCAATAAATACATGAATTAAGAGCATTCTAACTACAACCCCTCAAAGGTAGACATCCGACAGGGAGGGAGATGGTGTCCACCGCAAAGGATTGTGTGGCCAAGAGTATGGTGTTGTTTTTTTCTCTGTCCATGAACCGGCATGTTCAATTATTCAAATGGTATTTTTAATCCCGTTTATCCGGTCTTGGGAGCAGTGCTCATCCAATTAAAAATTAATCTTAATGAGTTTTATATCAAATGGGTAGGCAATTCGTTGTCCTTTATACGCGAATGTTTATAAATAAATTAATAAGTATCCTAAATTTCAAAATACAAGGAAAATTAAATTAGATGAATAATTTAATGTGGAATGGATTAATCATTATATGGTACCTAATACGACGAGTTGAATGTAGAAACACTATAATGTAGTAAACATTATGCATTTTAAGAGCGAGCATTGTTCGTTTAACTACGAACTGTTTAACTGCTAACCGACCTGCGTTCGAAAATTGCCTTAAACGCCGAAACACCTGTCACAATAATAAAATACTTGCTTATTAACGTAATAATGACATAATTAAATTTTGATTTCCATTAAATTTTTAAATAAATTTTATATTTCACGAAATAGCTAGATGTGCAGTTTGAAAACCAGTGTACGAACATATAAACATTACAAACTAACTAACTAACCATCACGCCGTTTCCCCGCCGGGGTAGGCAGAGAGGAAAGACCGCCAAACAACTCTATCTTGGCATACACTTCTTGCTTCAATTACTTTCGTACAACGTCTCATACATTCCCTTCTGTTATTCCGACTTCTGACATGGCCCGACTCAAGTATTTGATTCACTTGATCGTGCAATGTCTTCCTCGGATGTCCTCGGCTTCTTCTTCCATTCGTATTCGCGGCATATATTCTCCTTACACTCCTCTCTTCGTTCATTCGCTCTACATGCCCGAACCATCTAAGAGTTCCTTTCCTGATCTTGCTTACTACGCTTACATTAGCCATCAGCCATTCTTTACGAATATTAATATTTTTCACACGATCATACATGGTTTTACCACACATTCGTCTCAGAGATCTCATTTCTACAGCATTTGGTCTACTTTCATCCTTCCTCTGCCGGTTCCATACCTCACTGCCATACAACAGGGTTGGTATCAGCACTCCATTGTGGACTGCTAGCTTCGCTTCTTTGAACAACTTTTTGTTTGCGCCAACCGCGTTCAGTCCTCCGTTCATGGAATTTCCTGCATTCACCCTTCTTTCAATATTCCTATCAGTCTTTCCATCTCTCGTAAACATACTTCCCAAATACAGAAACTCATCGACCTGCTCCAAGTATTCATCATTCTCAACTATATTGCATACTGTTTTCGTACTCTCTCTTTCAAACACCATGGCTTTGGACTTACTTACATTCATCATTAGCTCATTCTTCATACATACTCGTACTTCATTTATCCTAGATACGAGGGACTGTAGATCTTCCATACTGTTAGCAATCAGCACCGCATCATCAGCATACAAAAGGCAAAATACTTGCAGATTACTCATTTTTACCTAAAATTCCGGTACGTACTTCTTGTAGAATCTTAAAGAGTACAGATTTTTGTCTTTCACAATCTTATTCATATTACTAACTACCCGTATAGAATTTACAGATAAATAATTTACAGTATTTCTTGCGTAAGCAGGCTAAAAAATGTGTATTTTTTAGTGCTGACCGTTAAAAACCGTTTTTCATTTATCATTATTTCTGCAATATTTTAGATTTCACATCAGAGCCATTTAATTCTCCAAAGCTAAAACTGATAAAAGTTTAAAAAAAAAATGTTTTGTATGTTAACATATTATGATAATGTATTATGAAAAGTCATCTTAAAGGACCTTAACAATAAAAAGTATCACGGTACCATAAATGAAGAATACACCAAATGTATAATTAAGTTCGGACCGTTCAAATGTCAACAAATCTTAATAATTGCAATCTAGATAGTGTCTCGGATATACCTATCTGGTTGTTATTTATAGAGGACATCTATTGACTTTTTCAACAAGTCTAGAAAAAAATATTCAATTTATTTTCATAAATTATTGATGCTTAAAAATCTCATAGTAATATTTAATCATTGAAGAAAGTAATATTAACAAATCCTAAATGAAATACGCAACCGAAAAAAACCAAAGAAAATAAATTCCCATATGCAAATGATACCTTTTCATTTTCTGTTGTTTTTTTCGGTTTCGTATTTCATTTGGAATGTGTTAATATTATCTTCTTCAATGATTAAATAATACAATGAAGTTCATAAGCTTCAATAAGTTATTAAAATAAATTGAATTGATCTAAATTATTGACTTATATTTATATTTTCCTATTCAAAATAAAAATAATATAGATATCAACAACAAACTAAAGACATCCTAAACAAGTAGTATTATTTATTTTTCTGTGGCCTTTACATCAAATTAGAAATGCATTTCCTGCGCAACAAAGCGAGTGAGTTATCATAAGATATGGGTTGTTTTAGTAATGCTCAGCATGAAAACCTTTCCTGGCATATACGAGTACTAAATGTTCGGCAAATGACTGTTTGACCTACCTACTTTCATTAAACTATAAGAGTTTTGTAGTCATTATTTTGGCATGGACAATATGTTACTTTGCTTTTTCTTATGTTGTCTTTTAAACAAATATGATGGTCTTCTTGATTGTACTCGTATATCCTTGATATCTTAAAATTTTTTTAAGTGATATTATATTAAGAACCTATTCTCACTTTAACTGTTTTTGTAATTATCAACTTTTGTGATACTTGCTAATATCTTAATATTTTTAAAATATTTTTAAAATCCTTTTATGTAATTGGAGTCTGTTCATTATATCACTATAACAAACTTTTATAATGTATTCATATTTTTTAAATATTCTTTTCAACGTCTGAACATTGATCATAACATTTATTTATTTTCCGTAGTTCCTATGTAATAGTTGTACATTAATATATTACAGAGATTGATTAATGACAAAATGTAAAAAATTTACATAGACGAGTATTAGAAATAATAAATAGTACAAGTAAGAAAGGGTTTGTGAATTAATGATTTTAACAAATTCTGAAGATGATAATGTACTCGTATATCAAACATGCAAGAAATGGACGGTTGTTTATAGTAAATTATTTATTTTTTTTAATACTAAAGGATATAAAGTCATGGGGGCAATTTAAATAACTATTTTGTAACATCAGTTAAGAGATTGTAGCAAAATTATCTATAAGTGATATAAAAAAATATCAAATTTCAGCATCGTAGAGCAGTTGAGACGCTCTGCTGATTGGCGTGTTCTAGTAAACAGATGTTCTCGCTTTCGGAGCATAAAAGAGTGCATGGGAACTCCCACGAGTATTCCAATTAAAAAACAGGGATGGATATAGGAATGGATAATATATATATATATCCTCTCATAAAAAGGTAATACATAAATTTCTTTAGCACTCTTTCTCTTTGGAGAATATGGTTGTGTTCAGAAGGGGCTGAGATGAAGGAACTGTACTCCAAGATGCTGTGAAAAAGTGCTTCACATATTTTTCGTATTGCGATTTCATTAGTAAATGATTTGGTATTACGGAGAATAAAGCCAAGCATTTTGTTGGCGCGGGAGACAATGTGACATATGAAAATCAAAGGAGAGATTTGCCTTGAAAATCATAGCAAGGTCCCTAATCTCAGCATTGCGTAAGACATTATTTTTATTCATGCGGTACGGGAAAAGATTTGGTTCTTTGGATCTTGTGAATGTAACGACACTGCATTTCTGGATACTGAACAGTAGTTTGTTCAATTCCTTCCAATTGAAGGGGGAATCAAGATCATTCTGCAGAAGAATGGAATCGATTAGATTTTTAATAGCCCTGAAAAGTTTGATAACGTAAGAAAAAAGGAGATAATTTGAGCGTTTCATAGTCGCGCCGATGTCGTTCATGAATAAGAGAAAGAGGAGGGGTCCAAGGTTCAATCCCTGGGGAATTCCGGAGTTCGTTTTATATTCACGGTAAAGATGGTGTGCGTAACTAACATTTTGGAGACGATTGAATAGGTAACTTGTGTGTAAATGAGTAGATTCTGGGAGAAACCTATGGCATTTATTTTTTTTTGTAGTATGTCGTGATCAACTTTATCAAAGGCTTTGCCAAAATCTATGTAAATGACATGAACATAAACCTTTTTTTCTAGTGAATGTCTAGCATGTCCCCATACTGTTGAGCTACTGTTTGTATGATTATTTTTATTTATATAATATTATTAAACTAAATTTCTGCTTACAAGTTACTTACAATTGCTTAGCGGGTACTTGTTCCTATTATAAGAAAAAATAATATTTACCTGTAAAAAAATCTTAATTTATTGCTAAATGAACTTTATTCCTAGTAAATGCTAACATAAAATGAAAACAAAGAACTGTTTTAAAACCTTTTCGTAAATGATCATTTAAAAATAAATCTATAACTGGTTTCGCTTAGCCCAAGTTTCATAATAATAATTATATATTTATTCCGGAATATCAAATCAGCATTATTGTATCAATAACTATAGTGATTCTAAACAATAACACGCTGGCGTTCATTGTTCTTTAACTGAGGGTAGAATTTAGCTCCCAAATGCTGATTTTTCACCACTTCATCATCACGAGAATTTCCAAATCAAATTTTTTTCGTCTTTTTTAAAAATATTTTTCAGTCCCGATGAAGATTCAGCAGAATCTAAAATAGTTGACATATATACACAATAAAAGCGGATGCATACAAAGTGTGTTTCTTTTAAATCAATTTATTGTATCTGGTTGAAAATGTCAAAGAAATCACTTTTTGAAAATGTGAAGATGAATATTTTTTCACTAAATGATAATAATTTGTTTTACTTTATTACTAAATATCAACATATTTCAAGGCTAATGGTATCTTCGCCAGGATACAGTGTATACTGAAAAAAACCATTGGTTTTGAACCATGTTGATATTTATTACTCGTATATGAAAAAAAAATTGTTATTAAAATTGCACCAAAAAATGATACAATATTAAAGAAGTCTTATTTTTTTGTTGGCATTTGTTTTTCTTGGAGTAGGCACAGGTTTTTAGCCTTTACCGAAAGTAACTCATTTGCACATATATTATGCGTGTATTTCATTCATAAAATGATTTTTTTTTTAAATGAACCTTAAATGATGGATTTCATTATTTTGTATTAAATCAACTCAATTGTCAGCAAAAATGATTAGTTAATGAAATGAATAAATTGGATATTTCGAGTGGAGTCGAAAAGAATTCCATAAATTCCACAATTATAATTGCTGTTTCGAACTTATTCACGAGCATCATAACTGAATCGATTATCAATCAGATGCTAAATTATCCTCCGACTCAGATTCGTCATCAGAGAATTTAATTATTGAAACGGTACAATACAATACACCGGGGCTGCCCAAACGGCCGATGGCGAGAGGTTTCAAAGTAGATCGTGAACAATATTTTGTATCTCAAATTAGATATTTAAGAAAGCCTCTGATATTGAAGAAATATTTTCAGTACTTGCTATAATCTCTGTATTTAACATTATATACGTATTAAGTTCGATCACATCTATCAGCACCACGCAGTGCAGTGCAGCGCAGACACATAAAGTGACAGGAACGGCAAAATGTGGTGCTTACTTTTTCTATGAACACATTCACGCAGTATTTTATGTGAATACTCCCTTCCATGCCGTCCCTGCACTGTACGTATCTGCACTGCATAGTGTCATTAGATGTGAATAAACCATAATATTTTTATCCTTTTTTACTTTCAACCAAAACACGGTTTTGACAAGAAGTGTGGGGAAAAACGAAGAAACAAAATAATAGTGTTTTAGATGGTGTAATGCAAAATCATATGTAGAAACATTACAGATGATTTAAGTAAATACTGAAAGTAGAACACACCATGGCTGTTTGTAAAACCGGGCATTCTCTTTGGTCTTTTAGTATTTTTATAAGCCAAGAAAAAAATAATTATCATACCTAAAAAAATGTTAAAAATGCAGAATCTCCTATTTACGAAAGTTTTTTCGGATATTGTCAAATTGTTCATATTGGAAAATTAAGTTTTTTTAGAAAATGATCGAAAAACATTTTAGTAATTATGCCTGAGCTTTACAAAATAACATAAAACAGGCATTTGTCAGACAGGTGATGTTTTTTGCGTAAATCGACACATGCGGCCGGTGTTAAGCGAGAATTTCATCCTTTTTGCCACCTGCATAAGGAGTAAGTGATTTCGTTAGAATTTAACCAAGCGGATTCCTTTAAGCTTAAACTTATAAATATTATGAAAAGAAATGTGATTTATTATCAAAATGTTTAACGTTTCCGCTCTGTTTAACAAAACGTAGGTAGTATCAGTAACTTTGTTTAATATTTTGAATCAGCCGCCCAAAATGTCAGGCGTTCTTACAAGCAATGAATTAATCCGAGTCGTAGAATCATATAAATCGACCGCACTTATTAGTGAACCCTAGACAAAAAAAAGTTCACAATCGTATAATTTTTCATTTATTATAGGATAACCTATTACTATAAGTGGATGGCGGAGAAAGCCCGGGACGTCCAAGAAAGACATTTTAGATTAGGGGTTATTCAATTTAATGATCGATTATTTGTATTATACGTGTTTGACGGTATGTGGTATATTGTGTATACTTACCAATACTTACCAAGCGCTTTCGTTAAAGATTGTCGCGGAGATATTAATAAAAGAAGGGTTACCATTTGATTGATTTATTTCTCAACGCGTACAAAATTCAGAAGGTAAATTTATAAACTAGGAGTGATGCAATATGCGAATCAACAAGTTACTAGTATGTTCTACAATACGACCGATTCAGCAGGCAGCAGAAAAACGAATGAAGATTTTGTTTTTTAAACAAAAGAGGGCAGGCTGATCGTCTTTTATCTTGTAGTGTTGGCATATTTAAAAAGAATATAATTCAAATGAATTTATGGTTGTTCAGTGCTTGCATATTACAACATAAACACGATCAAGTTAATCAAATACTTTAGTCTGGCCTCGTCAAGAGTCGGAATAGCGTGTGAATGAAACGGGGAGGATGAGATAGTTAGTTTAAAAAAATGTATTTAATTCGTTCCTTGGGTCCATCTTTAGCCACCTGCACGTGAGTCAAGTTGTAGTGAGAGGACGATCGCTTGATTCCTTATATTTTTAAATTTGATCTACATGAATATGAGTATGGGTACCCTTGCAATATACCTTTATACAAATTCCCTTTTTAATTGCTTTTTTACGTGTAAAATGGTACCTTGGAAAGCGTTGGTATTAAAAAAAACTAGAATACGTGCATATAAACAAAATGAAATATTTTTGAGTGTTCTGTAATTCTCACTTATTCACTGTTCTGTATTCAAAACAAATCGATCCAATAATTGATCGACTTAAATAATAAGTACAATTAAGTCAAAAATAAAGAGCCGTAGTATTTTCCTAGACATAAAAGAACGAAACGTAACAAAGGCAATGAAGAGTTTATTCCTTCAGTGGCAATCGAATTCCAACTGATTAAAATTTCATTGCAACTCCCATTGAACGTGGAAATGAAGCATGAAATTGGCACTAGGGATTTGCAGGCTAAATGCACTGGGACAAGCAGTCTCTCTAACGGGTGTGCGAAATGTTTCATAAATATTATTTTATTTGTGAAGAGACACGTAAAAAATATAAAAAGTTTTATGAACGGTGTTTAGATAATTGATAATTGTTAAAAAAGAGCAAAATAAAAGTTCTACTTAATTTTTAAGCATAAAACGTATTTCGTGACCTCTGGCGTTATGAAATATGCACAATTCTGGTTTCTAGTTTTTTTTTTTTTTTTTTTATAATTTTATTTTTTTATTTACATTTTACAAAAGAAAAAGTACAATGCAAAAAGTCCCGATAAACTACGTATTTGTAGTTTGTCAAATGGGAGTTATAATAATTACGTTTTTGTTGCATATAAGCAAAAAACGAGGCAAAATTTCGTTGATCGAAATTTAACTAAAAATATATATCTTTTTTAATGAATTGCTTTTTCCGGGAGCTTATAAAACTTTCGCCGGGAATGGATTATGTGTACAATAAAATCTCGTTAAAAATAATATGTAAGGCAATGTACAACGCAGTATAGTTTCCGTGATTCATTCCACGTCCCACCTGGTATCTTCATGTCTGCCGCAGGGAGCAACGAAGATCTAAGTGCGAACTACAAATGCGTTTCTTATTCAAATGAGTTCCACCACATGACGAGAGAAATAGCTATAGCTTTGGGTACGTTCCATACTACACCACGTACGGATCTTTCAAAGTTTTCACTTTACGTCAAACAAAAATAAAAATTTAATATAAAGCATACAATAAACTTAAATTAAATTAATGTTGATTGAAAAGAATTATAATATAGCCTTCGTGTACTTACCTTCCGTGCAGTTAAATAGATCCGCTATATCTGCATATCTATTATTAACTTCATGTAATCTAGGTCCAAGCGAGTTTTTGTAATGCTCAGTCCTGGTGTTGTTACATTTAAACAGGATTTTGTAACTCTCTTACTCTATATATGCCATTTACAATTTTGAACATAAATATCAAGTCGGAAATAATTCTTCGATCTAAGAGATTTAGTAAATTTAGTTATTTCATCAAGTAATTATAGTTAATGCTTTCAATGAGAATACCGAGCTTATAATTAATGTATCTTAGGAATTTATATTGATTTTTCTTCCATTGAATCTGAATGTATTTTAAAATAGTAGAACCAGATTGAGGAGTTATATTCAATTTGACCTTGAACTAAAGATGTATACAAAGTTTTCAACATTAAAATATTCCTAAATACCCTGGAGTTTCGAAGAATGAAGCCAAGCATTTTAATTCCCTTTATATTTAATTACGTTTATATGGGATATAAAGTTTAATTTAGAGTCTAAAATTATGGCCAGCTTATTAGTTTCATTGACAGAGAAATATTATGAATCTTTAACATAAATTAAAGTACATGGTTTTCCGTTAATTCCTTTCTAATAGTTACTTAAATGATAATAATCCTTCCTGAGTCAACTATAACTCAATTCACAATCAAAACGTTTGAGTGTAATCTTTTTGCGTTTTGGCACACATTTGTCCTTATATTGAAACCTTAAAAGATGTTAATGGATGTGACTTGATTCAAAACTTCATCTACTAAATTAATAGATGTGAAAATCTTAAATCATATCGCCCGTTTTGATCAGATGATTTTTTTTATTTGTTATCATTATCCTTTTACCTCACATTTCACCACACACTGAAAGCTTTAGTGCTAACTTTGATTTCAAAAACTTGCGACAGAAAACGAAAGCTTCATCCGTGGTTCGGCAGTCTATAAGTCCGTGAAAGCTTGTTGAAATAACAACAGCACACTGCTCTAGCTTTTACTGAAAATTGCACCTTCAATGAATTCAGGCAGGCGTGAAAAAAAATGGTGAAATTCTGTCAGTTTCATGTTTCGCAATCTTGCAGTTATTATTTGCGTATTCCCTACCTATAATATATTGAGTTCTTTGTTTTAGATATGTCATTCCGAACGGTAGACTTAAAATATGGATCTATGACAAAACAGAACAATGATAAAATAGATCAATTTTATAATCAGAACAATGACAAAAAATTAATAACGAAACAGAATAATGATGAAGCAGAATAATGACATAACGGTACATTGGAAAACAGAAAAATTATAGAACAGAACAATCACACAACAGTGGAAAAAAAATAGTATATAAAACTCACCTCAACTAACCAATTATTTAATCGGGCTCTGTTTTGTCACTGTTCTATTTTATCCGGTTACCAGTCCAATACAACCATGCTTTACGATATATTTTTTAACGAAGGTTGCACTATTTTCAAAAATTACATCTTTTTTTCGTCAGATTTAGAACGCAATCAATATTTGAGAACGTTACATTTTTCATTCAAATGATTTAAAAAAAAATTAAAAACAGTTTTAGTTTTCGAATGCTTTCTGAAACACAATAGAAAGTATTTTAGTTTAAAACAAAGACTGTAGTACTGAAATATTCGTTACCTTCTTTAAGAGAAACGGCTGCGCTGCTGTTCCATAAATAATTGTTAAAAGGTGCCTCTAAAATCGCGAAAAATCTATTCCTTTCTGGCCTATATTTCATAATGAAAACCAAAAATAAATAAATTACTTTTTATCCGTATTAGAAATTTACTATACCATAGTAAAAAAAAGCTCATTTGGTTTTCGGTGATTATTTTGTCACCAAATCCAAAATTAAGTTATGTATGAAACAGGTCGCCCAGCCGTTCCTCTTAAACCACTGTTTTTAATATTTAAATATCTTCATCTTTCAAAAGCAAATCTCCGCTTATCAGGATAAATAGTATACTAAAAATAATAAATGTAGACAAAAAATAAAAAAAATGTAAGAAAAGGGAAATTAAAAAGAAAAACAAAAATTAATAATAATAATCGAAAGTATGTATGAAATAAATATGTATTTTTTTAAATAATTGAAAACTGAAGTTTTAATATTCTCCTGATGAAGGAAAGGTGCTTCCGAAAACGGTAGAGTTTTGATAAAATAAAAGTAGTCTACAACAAATTTATGTGTTTTTTATTGAAAAAATTTAAAATAAAAATTTAATTATAAAGAACAATATTAGAAATTTTGCAAAAAGGCGTTGTAATTTGTAATATAAATAAAATCAAGAAAATCGTAAGCAAAAAAAAAAAGAATGGTCATTCTTACTAAAATTGCATTGTTAACATTAATGAATTAATTCTTATTCATCATATTAATAATGACGCCACACATAATTAAACATCTATACAAAAAAAAAAAAACAAATAAATTCGGATCAAATTTTTTTATAGGCACACAACATTTTAATTTATTTAGATTTCCTACAATGACTAGAAGGCGCTTACATAAATTGGAAATTTGTGCGTGTGTATTGTTTCTTCAAACAATCAAACAAACCCATTGTCGTTTGAAATCCAATAATGTATCTTCTTAAATAAAACCTTAGAAAAATATTAAAAAGTACAAATAACATTGTGTGTTTATACAAATATTTAACTAATTTTCGTAAAGTCAAGCACATGGGATGTATTTTTCCGTTGATGACGATATTTATTTATTTCAAGATTTCACCCATTCATTTCCAAATTATTGCTTAAATACTTGCTAATCGTTAATAAGTTACAACTTTTTGGCAACTCTGAGAGATTCCCATTAAATTTCTTTATTAATTGGTTGAAGAAAAACTTCCTTCTAAGGAAAGATTTAACACGGTTTCAATAACCGCCAAACTAGTTTACCGAACAGGTGGAGAGACTATACAACTTTAATTTGAAAAGCTGGAGTAGAAATCATGTTTATGATGAGAGTAATAATTTGGTTAGTTTACAACTCAAATCAATCTTTGTTACGAAACCTCAAACCGGAATTCATCAACTTGTTTGTCCGTGTTATTAAATAAGTTGGAAAGGAAAAACAGTGTACCCTCGTACTTTGTAGCAATATTGAAAATATTAACAGCAACAAACTGCTCCGAAGTTGCGGTAAGAACGTGTCAAATACATTTTGAAAGACGGTTACGTCGAAAGCCTTAGTGACTGACGTAGCAAAGCCGGAAACGTGGTTTCTTAAGGACTAATTGCAAAAGTGCTATGTAATAGCATTCAGAGTAAGTCGGATAAATACTTTAAACAGATACAAATTTCTACCATTTCGGCAAATATATATGCACAACCATCACCATCGCATAAACTTATAATCTTTTGGTAGGTAATAATTAACAACTTTTTCTTCATAAATTAATGAACAATCCCGGTCCCAAAAATTTCAAATAGATGATTAAGAATTAAAATTCAATTTTTAATTATTAATTATTTTTATTGAGATTTAAAAACCTCATTTTAATATTTAATCATTGTAGAAAATAATATTAATATAACCTAAATAACACATGAAAACGGAAAAAAACGACAGAAAATTAAAAGATTTCAGTCGCATCTGGGACTCAAACCCAGGACCTCTTCCTATTTGGGGCAACCGCTTAACCAACTTAGCTAATGAGACCAGTACAAATTTCGTCAAAATATAATATGGGATAAAAATGGAGAATAATATTGACAAATTTTGAATTTGAGATATGATATCGATAAAGATGATAGGCATAGGCAGAGGTCCTGGGTTCGAGTCCCAGATGCGACTGAAATCTTTTTATTTTCTATCGTTGTTTTCCGTTTTCATGTTTCATTTAATTTATGAAAATATTATTTTCTAAAATTGTTAAAGATAAAGAATTATTTTATAATGTACTTTTTTCTTATTTCTTGTAAGTTGCATTACAAGTAATTTACAAAATATTAATTAAAGGGTGTTCTTGATCGTGTGTACCTTATAACAAAAGAGAAGTTCTCGTGTCGGATAAGGGAGCCACGATTGTTAGTTTGGTAGGTACATAATATTTATTTTGCTTCTGTTTCTAAAATGTTTTGTATGAAATATTTACGTATGTAAGTTCTTTTTAAAGAAGAGATAATTTTATTGGTTTTTTCTGATTCATCATTGATACAGCTCATGTTAATGGGGAGGTTATTGTAATTTTATATGGCTCGATAAATATAATGGTTTTGCATTTGAGTTATTTTAAAATTAGGTGTTATGAATTGATTTCAATTTATTAATTGATAAACTAAAGTTCTTAAAAACTTAAGACAAGATTTTTGTGCATAGCAATTTTTGATTTCAATTTCTCTTAAGTTTGTAGTATTCCTGATTTTCTTTAAGTGTTTTCTTTAATATAAACGCATACATTTGTTTTGAGTCACTTCGTCCGGTTTCGGAAGCGCACTTCCTCGACCAGGGCTATATAGAGAATAACCTAAAATACAAAATAATGACAGACGTATGTACAGAACATGTTGATATTTATATATTAAACCGTGTTGTAAACAAAGAATTTCAAATATTTTTTTTTAATAATGACGCCACAAAATTATTACGCATATACATGCGGGAATATTTGGTCAATATACACAAAAAAACAAAAACAAATTGGCGGGATATTAAATTATTTTCGATATATTTGATTTTGCTAACTTCCCTATCTTAATAAAATGTGATGCTTCGATATATTGATATAATGTCAAATTATCAATTTAAATAATTAAAGTTCCTTGACGACTTAAACAATATTAAATGTTCAATTTATTTAAGTAAATAACTGAAGCTTATAAACCTCATTTTGATTAATCTTTCTCTATCTATAATAAATTTAATAATTTATTCAATTTACCATAATCAGGTCTTAATAGATCAACCGATAGAGACACAAGTCCCAGTAAGACTAGAGGACCTGTGTTGGAGTCTCAGTTGTGACCGTTACCTTTTTTTTATTTTCTGCATATTTTTCTATTTCATGTTTCATTGTGAATTGGTAATATTTTCTTCTTTAACGATTAAATAGGTATTTAATGGTTTACACCGAGAATCAGCCACTAGAAAGCCATTGCTGGAAAACACAGGGAATAAATAGCATTCTACTAATCGACAACAAAAATACGCAATTAAAAAAGTATATGCGCATATAAATATTGCAAATTTCATGAAACTCTGATAAACTGGGCTTATTGTAATGCAGCAGGCCGAAATTTTAAAAACGACGTCCATCAAATTGCTGCACTCCTTTTGTAGGGTCAGGAGTTTTTCGGCATAAGTTATTTTATTGTCTCAAAATAATATAAACATACATAACGCCTGTAGCTCATACTACCGAGAGCATAAGTGTAGTGAAATTTGGAACTAAAATCAACCGACCTAACATATGAAATTTGTTTTGATTGATATTTTTTTATAATTTCTTCAAAAGATTGGTATTCACTTTGTGGCGTCATTATTAATCCATGAATTCAAAATCACCACTTTATTAATATATGCATATCAAGATGCAATGAGGAATTAGCATCATTGATCCCTTTAGCACCGGTGTTCAGTCAGGAAACACGCCAAATATTTGCACTCAGTTCAAATTTGTCACATGAGAGCGGGTCGCTTCTGCGACTCTTTCTTTGATCAAAAGCTCGGCTGTGTAATGATCTGTCGGCATCCGTGTTTCCTCCCCCTTACAACATGGGTCTCTTAGAAACCCAGTTTCACTCCTTCCTATCCTCAAAAAGACCCTCCACACAGCATCCCCAAAGAGGCCCCGAGGGAATTTATCTCCCTCGAGGTCTTCTGTGTGGAGTTGTTGTAAAAAAAAGAAGTGTTTCAAAAGCGAAGCTTTCCTCCTCAGGAATATACAGGAAACTGAAAAATAATAATGTCAACTATGGACCAATAAGTAAGTTTGATATGTATTAATAAAGTGGTGATTACAAAGTAATTTGTAATTCATTTATGATATTTTTAATTCAAAACTCTCCACAACCTCTCGGAGCATACTAAACAAGTATTAAATGGGTCGTAAAACCGCAAAAAACAAGACCACATCGAGTTTTGTTTGTATTTAATTGTTCGTGTCCCTTTCTCTATTGCAAAAAATACAAATCGGTAAAATGGTAAATTTATCACACCCTTTACAACCAAACAATTACGTAACTAACTTTACTTATCTTAATGAGAACGACCAACAACATACCGAAAGGTTAATTCTGTGATGGTACAGTTGTTAGGTAATGGAGGTATAATTTATGTACTAAAGTAAGTTAACAGGGATAGTTGTATGGATAAAAACAGGGTCACTTAAATGAGAGAGAAATTTTTAGGCTATTCAACATTATGGAAAATGAACGCTTTTACAGTGTTAGGGTAACATTTTTTCGACGTTTATTTAGACATGCACAACATTCCAACTGTTTTTGTGAATACTAAATTAATGTTCATTATATATTTACATAAATACTACACACACTGTACGGCGAGAAAATATTCCAATGATTCTATATGAGGTTTTAACGTTTCTCATCAATTAATTATGAAGCATTATGAAAACGAGACCTTTAATAGTGTAAGTGCCAGCTACATAATAAAACAGCACGCTAGAAAACGTTTCGTTCAATCACTGTTCAAACAACGGAAACACGATGTCCTCACTCGTCAGAAATGCGACAAAACCTTGACATTTTATTTAATGGGCTGTGTATAAGCTCACTTCCTTTGGGAGGTTATATCAACACTTTGCACTTGTTAATAATTCGTTTAATCTTCCATCAGGGTACCTACTAACATAAAAACATACAGTAAAGCATACCTAAAATTTAATTATGTGAACATTCTGCCGGTGGAGCACTTTTATTGACTAATAAAAAAATCATTATTTTTAATAACGACAAGAGTGATGGGGATAACCATGTATTTTTGTAAATACAAACTGTGAATGGTTTATATATTTTCCGAAGAAATAAATCTTTTTTGATACGGATTAGGGAAAAAAAACTTTCATCGTAAAGAACAGTCATGCAATTTTGAGGACATTTCAACATTTCAACACTTATTTATCGTTTTTATCGTTCTGGTTAATTTGGTATTAATATTTTATTATAAAGGATCGATGAAAAACTTAAATACCAGTATATTTCGTTTTTTTTTTCTAAAGTTAGTATTCATAGTGTCACAGTACACAGAACCTCGCTCCGTTACGTAAGCACATTTGTATTGGCAATCTTAGTAAAGTTCACCAATAGATCTAATATATAAAATATCCCCGGGGTAGCTCTTCTCAGGGAAGAGGGATGTACACGAGAAGTAATACACCCGTCTTTTAGTCGTGTTGTCAGTTCGTTGATGGGCGATTCTCGAAATTACCGCTTAGTTATCATTAATAAAAACAAATACATATAAATGGATAGATAGATAGATAAATAGATACATATAAACAGGAATAGGGAATTCAAAATAAAAACAACTCTCTTTTGCTATATACCTGGTAGGCAGGCGTATATTGTATAGCGGAATGTAAAGGCTCTAGGAAAAGCTTTAACCTTTGTGTGGACGACTGCAGGTTATTAAAAGATAGACAGAATTTGAATGAGTTTAAATGATTTCAGTTTTATCTAAAAGCAAAAGGCAAATGAATAACTAAGTAAATTGGAACGGAACCCTTGTTGTTGGAAGCAGTGCGAAGGCGGCGGACAGGTCGGCTCTCCAGGCAAGACTGAATCCTCCACTGTCCCTGTGGTCGCTTCCCCCCTCCCTCCCTTTACCAAAGGGAGCGGAGAAATACTTATCATAGACAACTAATGTTTATTTATGGTTAATTCCTGGTCCGCGGTTTATCAATTTTAGTTTGTTAGGGACTCGCTTCATAACAATAGTTAAAACGATTCTCAAAGTTTCAATTTTTCAAAGGCCAAAACGCTCCAAATCTATGTTTAACTACGTATCATTTTAACCCACAGCTATGTTAAGTAGGATAAGATGATAAGGATTTTTAGGATAAATTCTCCAATTCCTCGTATTTGAGGGCAATATAACGCACAATTTCACAATATCGAAATTCTTCACAATACCCTTTCAAAATATCGATCCGAAGTAATACGTACGACATCAAATTGATTCACGAGTATAAAATATATTGAGAGCATCTCCTGTCCCGATCCTATCTTCCTCTTCCTCTGCCCCCTTCCTTCTTATTTTATTTTTTCTAATAAAACATCTGTACATAATGACTGTTTAAAATACAAAAGAAACTTTATCGAAGGAATCAATCAATTTGTGGCTTGATATTATAATTTAAATGAAAAATGTTTTTGTTTTATGCCACTTTATTTTATTTATATATATTTCTGCATTCAATAGGTTTTGGTTGGATTCAACCTTCTTCAGGAATATAAACATAAAAAACCCCTGTTGGCTTACCTTTAATTAATCTTTGGCTTACCTTTGTATGTAAATTTGTTCTAAAAACTGTTTGTTTCTTAAAAATAAATAAATTTAATTTGCCGTATATTTAGCCTGACTAGATTTTCACTATCTTCGAAAAGTCAAAAAAAAATCTTTCCACGAAAGTAAAATCTTATTCGATATTTTCTACGATCTCTTTGTTCAATAATTTTTTGAATATTCTATCCACAGAAAAGGTTTTACAATGATTCTTCTAGTACATGAACCATATTTCAAATTGACAGCTTTCAGTGCCTTGTTGATTTCAATGTCTATAGGGATTGGCAGTAAAGGGTGAAAATTTAGCTTTATCTTTCTGACACCAGTTCTCTCTCGGCCTATGTGTTCACCTCATCTGTATCTCCAAGTATCAAAAGGCTAAGAAAGTCAGCATATAATTTCAATACACGAGGGATATTTTATCGATTCTTTTTTACGGGATATCTTACTTTGCTTCACGGTTACCTATGGGCTTGTTAGTAGAAAAGTCTGTATCAACATTTTTCACGTCGCATGTCCTCCTGCATAATAAATAGTTTGACCCATTTTCACAACAGGATAAGATATAAAACTGTCTAAAAATGAACACTTTTGCGTTTATCTTTCCCTTTCTAGTGATAAATTAAGAAAAAAAAAATTATCAATTGGCTAGATACCTTTAACCATTTATTTAAGAAGGATCTTAATTTGACAAATATTTCCCCCTTTTAAATGTTATTTTTTTGAACAATGTTTGAATTTGAATTCAAAAACCGTATTAGCAATATTACCATAGATCTACAAACGCAAACGATTTGTGAAAATAGAATGTAACAATTGGACCCGTAATGTTCTTTAACGCGACTGTAATATTGTGGCGAGGCAACTCACCAAACTACTCTCCGAAACATTTAATAGGATATGTAGGCAATTCATATTTTCATATACATACTGATAAAATCATCTGTAAAATCCAATGAAATGGAAATAAATTTTTATCCAATTTTCGTAGTGTGAAAAAGCTTGTTTCTTGAACCAAAATATACCTTTTCAGTGATATTTTTGCATACAAGTACCTCGAAACCCTCAATCTCCATTCGTAATAGACATCCCTTGTTCGTAAAATTTCGGTTAGAAGCTGTTAAGTTCCTACATCTGAAATAACGACGAATAAATGCTCTCTGGGGGGTGATCCTGAAACTGACTGGACAGCTTTCAGGTTTCAGGGTGGAAGCTCCCGAGATAGGCTTTCATAAAGCTTACGGGTTTCTACGACGCATTAAATGCTTTATTTTTTCCTTTTAAAAACTGAACACTAAAGAATAAATATATCTAAGCAAATTACACCCACACAAAAAAAAATCAGTGCATTATGATCTATTCGATTTATTTACATTTGTATTTTGTTGGCGAAAAATGCTACGTCGAAAATCTTTTAGGACGAGTTTATTGTACACTAGAAAAATAAAGAAAAGGTCAACCTGACTCAATTTATAGGTAAAGAGGAATACTAGAGAAATAAGTAATGGAAATGAAAGTCTTCGGCTAGGTTCCAGTCAAATAGATGTTCATATCAAGAATTTGGCATAAAAAATGTAAAAGAAAACTAAAGCTCTCCGACGACGGTCAATTTCAATTATCTTTAAGAACATCATCCAGGCACGTCGAATGAGCTAGAAATGTACGATCAGGCATCAAGCAATAGTGACACATATTTATAATTAATAACTTAATTAAGGGTCCAGTATAAGACCGCGTATTCACCGCCGTTAGGAATTTTAGGCCTCAAACTCAAAACCACGGACCACCACGATCCGGCAGCAGGATTGGGGAAATGTGGATAATGTAGACCACGCCGGATTAAAAAAATGTTCATCGTATTGATGCAATACGAAACAAAAAACATTTGCTCTATATTTTTTTCGTTTATTCGCCATGTAACAATAAATTAATAGAAGCTTGACAGACTTAACTTAGCAGTCGGAAAAGGGAGGATTTTTTGCCGCTTACTGCAAAGTAAAGCAAGTCGATCTGTTGGTATAGGTTAAGGTAAATGATGAGAATATATTTTTTTTTTTAATTTTGTATATAATATATTAATAATTGACAATACCCATACAAAGTACCTTTCACAAAATATTTTTTTTTGTTACTATTTACGTATTTATTTCTTCACATCATAATCTTTTATTTTTCGGAAATATTATAGAAATGGGTAACGTGGATCACCTGCTCAGAAATACTTGTAAGCACAGTTTTTGACATAGGGAATTATTTTCATGGTTTTTGAATCAAGGAATCCGATTTTCGATTGTCCACTTGTGGATTCAAGATGGTTAAAATGAATTAAATGCTTTTTTATATGGCTGTTCTTTCAATGGCTTTGGTTTTTATTAATGGTTAAGGAATCCGACTATTACATTTAACTTAGGAACCAATGGATGTGAATTAGATCCCGTTTATTAAACGGGAATAAGAATTATTTGTCTTTTGATAATTTTTGGGATTTCGAAACGCCCTTCAATATTGTATACTAAACAGCAGTAAAAATATAACATAGGTAGATAACAATGATTTACAACCCACTCCAGATGCAGACAATAAGCTTGAATACAATTCACCAGTAGTTCAGTCAATGAAGGCAATAAGAAAAACTGAAATTTTGCAGGTGAATAATACCTATAACAGAGAGTATTTTCACAAAAGTCTCCTATCTTCCCCTCGCCCCTGCCACAAGCAAAGTAGACCAAATATGCTATAATTTGAAATCAAATACGTTTCTAAGGACTTAATAGTGTCCAAGATACAGCGGTTCTAAATTATGCAAATTTTTTGTAAGTTATCATTCTTCGCTATTTTTTAGTGTTTTGGTCAATTTTGACAGTGAAGGAGTAATTTTTCGGTAAAGGTTAATGCATACTTTATAAAGTAGGCTAAAGATGGTACAAATTGAAAACAAATTGGTCTCCAAGGACCTAATATCGTCTGAGATACAGTTGTTCTAAATGAAGAAAAATATTCTTTGTTATCCATTCTTCGCATTTGATTTCAGTGTACCTCCAAACACTTTAATTCCGATTTTGAACCAAATCGGTAGAGAACTCAAAATTCAAAATGAACATCAAAATTAATCAGGTTGACATTAAATTTGACATCAGCACCCCCTAACATGACTTACGCCGCTTTCTAACCAAATCGGTGTGAATATCTAGAAATTCAAGATAGCCGCTAAAACTATGGATTTTGATAGGCACAGATCGGCATACTTATATATGCAGTCAGGGGCGTCAAGATTGTAAATTATATGGGCACAAAAAATGTTAAGATTTTAAAAATAATTCGTTCATTCATTAGTTTTGCTTTTGACAGCCTGCAAAGATATAATCTTATACCACGTCCGTCAGTTTTTTTCCAGTGCGCAGGTCTTTTATATTGTGCCGTATAATAAATTTGTCACTTTTTGGACCATCTTAAAGAACGTTGCAAAGAAATGTGATTACAACAAAAAAATCGAAAATACGTAATTCCTACATTCCGGTGGCAGTTTAACACCTCTCTTCCCAGCTATTCGTCATAAAACAGACAAAAATATCGAATTTCAAATCGACGTCCGCTCGCTCCGAAGGGCTTCTCACAACTGATTTACTCCGGCGAAATACATCGTTTTATCAACAATCGCGCGGGCCGGAGATTATCATAGGTTTTTTGTATGACGGAACTGAATTTAAAAATTCCTGAATTTTGAGGGAATTACAGAGAAAATCTAGATTTACTGAATTATTTTTAATAAACGCCTTTGGTTCTTGATCTTATTTACTCTGAGATTGTGGAAAGATTTTAATTAAATATGTTTGTAATGGGTGCAGTTAACATAACGGCGAAGGCACAGTCGAGCGTTTTACTTAAAATTACAGTAGATATTTCATATATAATGTAAAAGATTACACTTTAAGAATTTACGTCACTGAAAACCTTAGACACTTTCGTAACTTTCTGTTAAGAAGTTGCAGATAAATTATGTGTTGTATTGCTTACGTTAGCATACTGCGAAGTGACGTTTAGCGCCTTATTTGAGACTGCCCCCTTTAAACATTTATTTTGTATTCACCACTTTATTAATATACACAGATATCTTCTACATGTTTTGAAAGTGATGCTTTCTTCATCAGGAATATATAGAACACTTTTATTTTTATATTCTAGTTCAACATAATGTAATTTTTTTAAAATGTATTCTTTTATATGGCATGCAGAGTATTGCACTCACCGATTTGTTCTGCTGAAATAAAGACATCATTATTGTTATTATTTTCCTGATGAAGAAAGCATCATCTGTGTATATTAATAAGGTGGTGATTTTTTTTTTAATATAATTTATTAATAATGACGCCACAAAGTGAATACCAATTTTTTGAAGAATGTACGAGTATATTCATAATTATTTTTTTATGTGCATACCGAACATTAACTGCTCCCCGCTGAACGGAGCAAATGAGACTATAGCATCCCCAATTATGGTATGGGGAGGGGAATGACATGGAGAAGAGGTGGGTGGAGAAGTACTTGGGTATTCAGATCTGGTCACCAAATACGGCTAAAGCCATTTCGAGCAACGTTTCGATTTTGAATGGTGGTCAACCAGGGCGATATTGCGAGTACCTAACTACAACTTCACAATGGAATTTGAATCCGCGATCTCCGAATTCGCAGTGGAGGACCTTTCCTCTCGACCATGGAGGATGTCGATGGAAATGCCTGCAAATGGCAATGTCCTAATATATTATTATAGTCACAAATGATTCCGTACAATTTATTTTGCTCTTTTGACTGATTATTTATGTGCTAGTTGGGAATGCGTTGTGCGTTGTGTATCTGGACTATCAGGATGAAAATATTGGCAATTGACCGTCTTTGGAGCGCTTTAGTAGAGCTTTAGCATGGCACAGTTTTATACTACCCAGCCAATTTCAAATGCGAGAGTCTGGACTCTTCGATAATTCAATGTGAGCTACAACGCTTACTTCCAGGCACGCACTAGCATTACCGATTAAGATTATTCCTAGCCGCGAGATAACAAACACTATTTTAAATATGATTCAATGCCATACTCACACAAATAAAAAAAAACTTCACTATAAATCATCCAGAGTGGAAGATACTCTCAGTATCGCCCTGGTGAAAGACCACCATTCAGAATTGAAACCTTGCTTAAAATGGCTTTTAGCCATGTTTGGTGACCAGATCTGAATAGCCAGGTATTTCCCCACCTTCCTCTTCCCCTTCTTCTACCCCTCCCTAATACCTTCAGCCTCACAACATTCCCCAATTAGGGATGCCATAGTATTACTGGCTCCAGACGGTTCGGAGCAGTTGGGACTCTTGTGCGGTATTCATATAAAAAAAATCATGATGTTCACTAATACAATACACGACAACACCACAAATAATCAAAAATGCACTTGACAAAATACGGACCGAAGTCACTGGAATATATTGCCTATATGTGCTACAACAAGTTGCAAGAGGAATTGAAACATGCGTGCGCTTCGGACAAATCTCGAAATGATGTTCTGAAATCTTATTTTTTTTAAATGCACTTAGAAAACCGTTTATTATGGGTACTAATTGTGTTCTGATAGCCGTCCTTAAGATTTATAGATTCTGATTTAGGTTTACTTTTTTTCTCTCAATAACGGTGTCCGAAAGAGATATCACGAAAATAGTTTGCAATATAGTTGTGAATGAAGAATACTTGGAGCGGGTTGATGAGTTTGTATATTTGGGAAGTATGTTTACGAGAGATAGGACTGATAGGGATATTAAAAGAAGGGTGAATGTAGGAAACTCCATTAACGGAAAAATGAACGCGGTTGACGCTAATAAAAAGTTGTCCGAAGAAGCGAAGCTAGCAGTTCACAATGGAGTTCCGATACCAACCCTGATGTATGGCAGTGAGGCATGGAATTAGCCGAGGAAGGATGAAAGTAAACTGAATGCCGTAGAAATGAGATTTCTGAGACAAATGTGTGGTAAAACCATGTATGATCATGTGAAAAATTATGTGATTCATAAAGAATGCAAGGCTGATATAAGCATAATGAGAAAGATTAAGAAGGGGATGCTTAGATGGTTTTGGCATGTAGAGCGAATTAACAAAGAGAGGAGTGTAAGAAAAATGTATGACGCTAATATGAATGGAAGAAGAAGCCGGAAGACATGGCACCATCAAGTGAATCAAATACTTGAGTCGGACTATGTCAGAAGTCGGAATAATAGAAGAGAATGTATGAGACGATGTATGAATACGAATGAAGCTAGAGGAGTATGCCAAGATCAAGTTGTTTGGCGGTCCGCCCTTTCTGCCTACCCCCACGGAAAATGGCCTAATCGTTAGTTAGTTAGTTAAAACATGATTATGTATTTCTATTGTACCATATATGTATGTTTCGAAACTGTACATTTATTTATGTTATTTTCCTGTTGTTCATATATATTTATTTGTTTTTTTATATTTTCGTATGGATGTTTTACTTGCAAACTTTGTAAAACCTAACATTAGGTAGCAATAATTAACGGTCCCATATTGGGTTGATTTGATAACTCGTGGGAGTGTAACCAAAACCACCTATATCACAAGGCCGGGACACTGAATCAAATTGGCCTATTAACTTGTATGAGAAGGTAAAAAAAAGCGTTTAAAATATATTTTTTTAAATTAACTAAAACGTTTTAAAATGTTTTGATAAAAAAAAATTAATTGAAAAAAAAATTAAATCCAATTTTTTTGAAAATCTCATACAAGAGACCGATTTTATACAGTGTCCAGACCTTGTGCTCTAGGTGGTTTTGGTGTAACCTCGTTGCATGTATTATTTGAAATGAAAAAAAATAAACATTGAAATTGGCTCAAGAAGTAGGATTAAATTCAAGACTACTCAATATACGAGTCGAGCAACCGTTTAAAAAGAACTTTAATTTTTTTTTATATACATTTTTCCATGTTTCACTCAAAAGTTCTTTCTTTTCAAATTGAAAATAAATTCATTTGTGAAGTGAATGTTGGCTTCCACCAGAATACTCCTTTCCGGCAATAATCGATCAGTCGCCTTAGATGGCACACTTCTCTCACTTCGATGAAAGGAAATCCCGACAGTCATAGAAATGGGCGAATTTCTTCATACTACAACTTTGCGCAAAAGGCTAGATAATATGCCTCTAAAAGTTTAGCTAAAGGGAAATTCTATTGAAATTGTTTAGTTTATCTTTCAAAGGCTCTTCTATCGGAAAACTCAACATGTCTCGTGATTGGTTGACATTTTATTTCCAGGAAACGATTCTGATGAACCCTATTTGATAAGAAAAGGTTTGAAATTGAAAGAAGTGTTATTTTTGATTTTTTTTTTCAATCGGCGTAGGTATTATTATTAACAACATAACCAATAGCGAACTAGATATGTTTATATCCAAACGATGGTTTAGTTCATTTAATTTTCCGCTAGGCAACAAGCCCTGTCGTAATTTGTAATACCGTGTTCAATATGAATTATAAGGTGTTCATATAAATAATACACAAATTAATAAATATGCGTCACTCTTTCCAAATAAGCGGACACTCACCGTTTTAAATAAATCAAAATCCTATTCGATTTAAAATTTTGTTTGTTTGGTTTATTTTTTAATTATTTTATTTTAAAACATAGATATCAGAATAATTTTTACAATAAAAAAGAAGTCATACAAAGCTGCCTTAAGGCAGCTTGTATGCGGGTTCTACCATTTAAACAAAAAATAATAAACATGATAATGATTTTTTTTAATTTAACATAACATCATCCAAAAATTCGTAAAACTCTTCGAGTTTCAAAGCGATTGGAGTGTGGCTGCTTCTTTTACCACGTTTTACATTATTTTTCCCGGATTATCAGCTGGGTAAATTTGATTAAAATCTCAAATTAAAAATAAAAACCATTATTTAACATATCATTGTTGGGCGAGTTAATTTTTTTTAACTATGAATTCTTCTATATGTGTATAATGGGCACCTGTTGTGAAAAAATAAAATAATTAGTAACAATTTTAAAGCACTTCCCAGTAAGATATCGGGATAATAAATTAAAGGGAGGGACTACATAAAACTACGCGTGTTTAACCCAAATCTTGAAAATAATGCTCGCCTTTTCCACACTTATAAAATATCGCATACATCAATGACATTATAATGTTTGTTATGTCATTGGCCGTAATGCATAATTTTGAAATCAGACCTGTCATTGATTGTCTTCAATAATTTTAAAATGTCAGATGCCATCTTGGTAAGTATTCGCATGTTTTTACTGGAAACATAGAGATACATTCCCTTGGCATTGTGACAATATTAGCTAGTCAAAGTTAAAGTTATTTTTTTTAAAGCCTCGGTATGGAAAAAGAGTCCTAATAAAAAGATTGTTTTAATTTGTTATTTCTGAAAAAAATCCAGTTTTAATTGCGACTAACCACTTTCTCTCATTTGCTTGCGTATGACAACCATTTAGCTTTTATGATAAGTACATTTTCAAAAGCTTCCTCGCGATAAGACCATAAAAAAATAATTGAATAGAGTAAAACTAGGTACATAATAATGAGGTTCGCGAAGTCCTAAAAGATTTGTCAGTGAAACTACAATTTTTTATTAGTTATCGATTAGGATGTATCGTGGAGTGAACGTCAGAGAGGAATTTTCTAGTCTGGTCACGAACACTCTGATATCGAAAAGTGTTATTATTCCTTAACCCTTTTCTTCCATACAATTAGAAACTGAAGTGAAAAATATTTCATATTCGTAAAAAGCACTTACTTTGTGGCTTGCCATTATTATAACATAACCGCAAAAATATGTTTTTGAACCACTTTAATGTAATATGATAATCTCGACCGGTTTTGGAAGCACCCTTTCTTCATCAGGGCTATATTAATACTTAACTAAGATAAATAGCAAAATAATGACGGATAGACATGAATATTTGGGTGTTGGAGTGGGGGGCGACCAAATGGGATGGAGAAATTAATAAATGGGGTTTTCTTTAGGAACAAAGCGATTCACTGGAAAAAATATATAAAAGAGGATTATACCACCTACTTAACTAGTTATTCAATATACTAGAATTATTATTTAGGGATATTTTAATTTCCAGTGCTTATAAATTATTTAAATTTCTGCCTTTTTTATCATGTTAAAGAATTCGAACTCCATAACATTATTAAAAATATGATTGGTTTAAAATATGATAATTTACTATCAAAAATTATACCAAGTTCCCAGATTTGTTCATCTCTTCTTAGGTAAATGTTGTCGATTCGATATATAATTTAATTATTCATTCTGCTTAAGGTTAATGTTGCCATTTTTCAATATCGAGGAAGAGTTCAATATAAGTGCAGTATATATGTACATAAGAATAATAATCGTTTTATACATATAGGGTGTTTTTTCAGAGGTTTGGTTTTAATACACCTTTTTAAACACCTGTAAACTGGCCTCCACGATCGTGTGATCTCACTCCATTAGATTACTTTTTTTTTGGGAATATGTGAAGTCACTAGTCTATGCTGATAAAAAAGAGACGTTGGACCATTTGGAAGTCAACATTCGCCGTGTTATTGCCGATATACGGCCCTAGTTGTTCGATAAAGTTGTCGAAAATTGGACTTCACGATTGCGCTTCATTCGAGCTAGCCGTGGCACTCATATGGCATAAAATTATTTATTAAAAACGAATATCATAGACTTTAACATTATTTTAATGTTTTTTTTTAATTTTGAATTTGTATACTTCTAAAAAAAACACCTGTATATAGATGTAAGATTATCAACATATGTGAGAATTAATCGAAAGTTTTTCTAAAATTGGTTTTTACTGAATCCATTTGAAGACGATTGAATGGTATTAAAAAAATATATTACTGATAAGTCATTAAGTCTGTAATAGTTAATCTTTTTGATATTAGTTAAAATCGGTATCAGGCTAGTAGTTCCGAAGTATATTATTTAAAAAATAATACTTTCAGCAGTGGGTACTGCAACAGAAATCGAACCCGCATCCTCCCTTGCTTGATCTGTTGACAATGAAGACTGTCTTATTGTAACATTGCAGCATTACAGTACACTTTAGAGTATTGATCATAGTTACCTATCTGATAAATTTTTTTTAAATTACGTTATTAAATCTGCTCATTGTTGATTACTTTTTATTTTATAACACAAACGGATGTATTTACAAAGTACCGCAGCGTTGCACGAAAGTTACGAGTATCTGAAAAATAATTAAAATAATTAACATGGAACACGAAACCATATAAATAATCTTTCTCCAGCAGTGTCGTAATTATATTGTTTCTAATTATCACTTTTTCTATATTTTTAATAATGAGTGTTACTCGAATAATGAGTAACACTCATTATTCGAGATATTAAATTACATACACATATTTTTTGCATAACTTATATAGCGCTTTTTGGTAAAATAGGATATATATCGTTATTATTTAAAACAATTAATAGCTAAACTAATAACTTTAACGTGTGGTTAAAGTTATCTTAACAAACTTTTCTCATTTATACAATGAGAAGCATTATAACGTAAAAGAATACCGGAAGATATATAGGGGAACTGGTATATTATACTGGGTCATGGTATACTGATGATTTAAAAAAAAAAAGTTCTTCCAGGATAATAACTATAGGAATTTGTTGCACCATTTAACCAATATTCAGGAACTTGATGATTAAAATTGCCGGAACGATTATTGTCTGTTGTTTTTTTAGCTTCAAAAGTTTAAAAAAAAAACTGACTTCTATTTTATGTAGGTACCTACTTGAAACTGGTTGATAATTTGTCATAAGCTGGAAGCCATGATCGTCCCATTTTTATTTATGCAGAAAAGAAAACAAGAAAAAAAATTGTACTTTTAATTCAAAATGTGGTATGTAGTACTATGGACTATGTGTCTTTATTAATGGGGGTTAATAAATAAATAATAACTACTCGATCCAAAATTCTGTTTAAATATTACAACAACTTAAGGATTGAGTCATTTATATACTCGCTTGTACCTACATTGCATGCAGTCGTGGCTGATGTATTTAACTAAACGGAATATTGATACACGAAGACTTTAAAATTATAACGTATTATCAGGCAATATTATTGTAATAATTTACTGCTTCATTAGTATTAAAAACTAATTTTGGTGTAAGAACAAATTTCATCTTTATACCTTGGACATATTGTATGTACAAAATTAAACACGTGTTATATAAAACACTAGCTGATATGTACCCGGCCTTGCTCGTGATTTTTTTTTGGAATATAGTCATAAAGTTGTGAATTATTGCTTCTCATAATTGGGGTGCCATAATTGTTTTGACAGCGAAAGTAAATCTATCTCGAAAGTATCTCTCAAATAAAGAACCATTCATTTGAATATTTTACTTCATTCCGTATATTTTTTCAAAATATATCTAAATCATAAAGTTCTTAAGTAAGTACTTACTTGTATTTTCCATTTTGAAAATATTCTACCCAAAAAACCTTCTTCTTTTGATTATGAAATCTGTAGCTAACCAAAGTGTTATATTTATGGTCTAACCTAAGTAAAACATGGCGAGTTCAAGGTTTTTCATACAAATTATAAAACGTTATGGCAACAGTTTTACGTAATGAATTTCATTTAAACTACTTTTTAAACCTTCCCGGCACTAATACAAATAATCTGTGCTATTTTCATCGAAACGCGTAAAGTAATTTTCGAGAAAATTGAGGACAAACAAAAAATCAAACAAACTTACATATATATTATACATAGATATAGATAATTTTTTTTAATACGAAATTTATTTAAAACGTCCTAAATTTTAAAAATAAAACTATTCTTTTAGGTTTATAAATTCCCTTAGGTGTAATTCCCTCCATATTCAATTCATCTTTGTATATTTCCTGGTAACCGAATAAATCAACACGTATGAATACGCATACTTTTTAAAAAGATATAAAGTCCCCTTTTTTTTAAACGCCGAAAGAGTTGTCGCAATAATAAAAATATAAGATACTTGCAGAACTTAATAATAACACAATTAAATTGGTTTTACAATAAGGAACTCCAGTCTAATTTAAAAATAATAATTTTTTTTATCATAAATGACGTTCAAACTTACATTCCAGTATATTTCGTTTTTTTTCTAAGGTTAGTTTTCTTGGTTAAACTAATTTTCAAAGATAAAATTTTTCAAAGGTGGCCAAAACGCTCCAAATCTATGGCCGGTCGGTTTTGATCAGTTTTGCGGTTAGAATGACAAATGTCAAAACAAGGATGAGCTTAACCGTAAATAATTGTATTTTCTTTTGATGGTAAACCATAACTAAACGTAAGAAATAAAATTAAATACATTTTTTAGAAACTTTAACTCAAAGAATAATAATAGTATTGACAATTAACAATATCATAATATCCGTACCGATAGTGGGTTTAATCATAAATATGTTTTTATTCAACAACAATTATAGAGCTTAAAGTCACCCAAATTATGTTAAAATTTTGCCAAAACTAAAAAAAATACATATTTAAAATACAAAACAAAATCGAAACATAAAATTTTTCACACTAATCCAAAAACAGAATGCTCACGTGACGTCAGATGTTCCAAATGCAATGGTGCCAACATAACACGGTGTTTTGATGAGCTGATTTTTTATTGACTTTTAAATAACACTTTATCAATTCTACGTATAATCATATAAAACGAGAGTTATATATTCAGAATCGGCGTTTGCTGATCTACATGAATATATGTTTTTATGGTTATTATATTTCTTATGAATAAAAAAATGGAGTTCTAGTAAGAACAGAAAATAATTAATTAAGTTGTTCTTATTAGAATTTTTTTCCTTCTTTTAATGACTGTATATCACTTTTAAAAAATGTGCCGATTCATAAGTGTGTTGAATTAACTGTTATTCCGTCCGTGCATAATTCTGGCAGTATAATATTAATATGTGGGTACTTAATTTTTTCATATTACACTAATTTTTATTGTTTTCATGAAAACATTTTTTCTGTGTTTTAACTGTACATTTGGGCCTAGATAAATAATTAACCACATATAAATAATTAGTACACAACTGCTGACCCTGTACAAATCGCAAGTGCGCCCCACTCTAGAATTTGGCAGCCACCTCGGGTTTGGAGTCCCAAAATATCTGAAAAAAACCCTTGACTCTATGCAGAAACGGGCGGTCCGTTTGATAGATTCGCACATACTTAACAAACGGACTGCAATCTTTGGAGCCCAGACGTCAGGTGGGAATGCTGTCCTTGTTTTACCAGTATTTCAATTGAAGATTTTCTGAGGAACTGGCATTGTTGATCCTTTCGGCACCGTTGCACAGTCAGGAAACACGCCAAACACGCGACCAACATATATGCATAGTTGACATTGGCACATGAGAACAGGTCGCTAATATGACTCGATCTTGTTTTCAACAGTTCGGGTGTAGAATGATTTGCCGCCTTATGTGTTCCTTCTACAATATAGGTCTTTACACGTCCCAGATTCACTCCTTCCTGTCCTCTATAAGACCCTCCACACAGCATCCTCAAAGATGATATAGGCCTCGAGCGAAATTATTTACCTCACGGCCTCCTGTGTACAAAAAAAATAGTTAAAAAATACATATAATATTTAGATAAATAAAAAAAAAAAAGTATTTTTATATAAAACATAGAGAAATTTAATCTATGTGCGTGCAATCAATGTGTTTAAAGAATTCATTTAAGGTGTAGTAACATTTGTTCAGGAAGGTTGTTATATACTTTAATAGCAATGCAGTAAGGTCCTTCTTAAAATATTTTTATATTGGCTGTCTCTTGTGCAGTATCACTTAAATAGCAATAAACAGATTAGAAAACTCCGATCAATGATGGGTACTGAAGCCAGTTCTCCTGTGTGACAGTGTAATATCACGCCACCACAGACCACGCGATCAACACAATGTATAAGTACATCATACTAATTAAAAGCGCGCGTGTTTGCAAAACACCGGTCATTAAAAACCCAAACAAATTAATACTTTCAAAATCTATTCTCCCGTCAACTTGATTACTCGGAAAATAATGATTTAATTGATTAAATTGATTTTGATAATGAATCACGATTATTTTGACTCAATGGCTTTCATATTTGATTGATTAACTAGCCAACTAATTGATATTGGCGAATAAGCTTAACAACTTATAAATTATAATAGACATTGAATATTTCGTCAGCATTCGTCATATACCTGTATATAATAATAAAACACTTTGTTTTAATCGCTGTTTTAAAAACAGTGATTAACGATAACACCAATTTAAAAATTTTACAAAATCACCAACTCAATGACAATGTACCTTTTTATTAATTGTATAATATTAATTACTTACAATGGGAACTTGTTCCTGCTAAGCCACTGGAAGTATCTTGTCAGCGGGAGTTTAGTTCAACAATATTATATAACACAAAAATAAATAACAATCATCTTACAAATGTATCGCAAAATTAGAACATTATAGGTGCATGCATATCGTTATGACCATAAGTTGGAAAAATATTTAAAAAAAAACGAACACAACAGTTTTGTTATAGAGATACAATAGTCCTTTTTGTTTGGAAGTTTTAATTTACCATGTACTTTTGCTATTTTTGGTTCAATAAATTCGCTAACGGTGCGACACAGTTTTAGTTTTAAGAACGCTTGTTAATGGCACGGTTGTATCGAAACCGGTAGCGAATTTACTAAACCAAAAATAGCAAAAGTACATTGTAAATTAAAACCTCTAAGCAAAATGTCTAGAAACTGCTATATAGTGAATGCCGAAAAAATACAAGAAATACAATAGTCCAATTACATAATACCGATTTAAATAATATTATCAAAATATCAACATATATTAAACAAATTGAAAAATAAATAAAAAAAAACAGCTGTACAGTTTTGTTACTGTGAGGACAGACTTGATTTAATAGTATTACTTAAATAATTTTAAAGATACCCTCAGCTATCGAGGAGATATACAATCAATGAGTTTGAATCCTCTTTCATTTTTGTTTAAATACTACTTTCGATTCAACTCAGTCATCTTCAGGAGTAAGAGATACCTCCATATATACATGCACACTCCTGTTATTTAATTAGTAAATTTGAAGTCCTGGAAATGATTCAGTCTAATCGAAACTAGTCGACGTATTTATACAAAAATAAAAGTATACTCAAACAAATTATCTTTTTAATTGATTCATAATAATAAGTGTTTATTCCGGTATGTGGGGAGGTTAGTGCAGTCCCACGCATTCCATATAAAGCTTACAAGCGTAGGTTTACATATATAAAATATACATATAAAACATAAAGAAAAAAGAAAAAATTAATACATGAAAATAAAGCCCTTAAGAAGCTGTGGCATTTAAATTATGATGGGCCAATATCTTTCCCCAGTTTGCGTCCTTGCTGGAGGCTGGACTGAGATGGGCTTCCGTGATGAGGATATTCTCGGAACTGCCTCATTACTACCTCTCTACATCTTGTAAGGCCTGCAAAACCGGAAACTCGCCCCTTCATGAACATACTAGAAGCGCTGAAGTATCTGAGGTGGCCAAATATTATGCCGCAGGCATTATTAAACTAGACAGTTTGCGTCCTTGCTGGAGGCTGGACTGAGATGGGCTTCCATGATGAGGATATTCTCGGAACTGCCTCATTACTACCTCTCTAAATCTTGTAAGGCCTGCAAAACCGGAAACTCGCCCCTTCATGAACATACTAGAAGCGCTGAAGTATCTGAGGTGGCCAAATATTATGCCGCAGGCATTATTAAACTAGACACAAAGTCTTTCCGTACTGAATTTTTTGTAGTTTGCCAAGAGTTTTTCGTGTGTACAACGTTACGTAGAAGGCAAGGAAGATGGTCATTTCCAGAGCGGTACTGCAAAGGCGAAATCTTCTGCTCAGCATGTTCGCTTTTATGCTGCGAGCTCGTCTTTGGCTAGCATTATCATTATCATACATTACATTAATAATAATAATAATAATAGTTGGATGACTTGTATAGCGCCGTTTTTGTGAGAAATCACCCCAAGGGCGCTGTACAAATATTTCTTAACTAATTATGTACAGACAGATACAGAAAAACATACTTACCTGGCAGGTCGCTTCAGATGAACACAGTCTTAGAAAAATTTAATTATAGAGATGATAGTTTTACATGGTTATTTGTTTCTCCTTTTCTATTGATGTTACATTTATTAGATGATCGGTGGCACAAGAAGAGTTGGTATTAATTGAATTATTGGTATTAATTTTAGGAATGGAAAGTATTCATAAAATGAAATTTTAGGACTCGAAAATATCTATAAAATTACCTTACACAGCGTAAGAAGCTTTTAATACATATTAACGTTTTTATTTATTTATTTTTATTTTTATTTTACACTTTGGTTGTTTACAGTTTTGCGGGCTGTGGACGCATTTGCGCACCGATGCGTGAATTTTTAATTATATTTTTATTTTATTTAATGACTTTAGGTAAGTACTAACCGGCCAGCCTAGCTAAGCAATTTACAAGTGAATTTATTTTAAGTAATTTTGCAGTTATTTAAGTGGTATTTCCATTTTCATCATTTTGTATTTAAAATTCAATATTTATTTTCGTTGGAAGAATAAAGCACAGCTGGCAGATTCCTTTATTTAAAATAAATACCCCACCGACATTGTGTAAATCTATTTAAACCATCCAATCCATTTTCTCACTCAGGTGAAAAGTACCTACTTAAGTCAGAAACGTTTGGTTAACACTAGAAAAGTTCACAGAAAAAAATATCATTCTTTGTCTTTTCTCTTCTTCTCAACACGTTCAAAACCACCAGTTCCAAGTAAAAAAACCTCAAGCTTAAAGCTCGTTTCTTGTTGTGAAATTTGAAATGTACAAACGAAACACCCAATCATCTGAGCGAAAAGCGGTAAATGTGTATGTTAGCTCCATGTTTCCATGCAATGCCATTCCCTGACGTCTGGAATTTCTTGGAAAATGCTCTTTTTTTCGCCTTGCAATCTAAATTAGCTTTCGATCCGTTTTTCTGTCAAAGTCTTAATATCTCATACACTTACTCAATTAAAAAAATGATAGTCTTATCGCTTATCTCTTAAATCAGTAATATTTTCTTTATTACCAACTAAATTCATGGCGATTATTTATACCACGCCTCCAGAAAATATCATATTAAACTTAAATCTTCCATTTTAAGTCACTCGTGTTATTTCCGAATAATAGCATTATAGAATGCCAAAATCGCGTTATCAACTTAACCTGATGGAACAGACGTTATTAGGCACCTTACAAAATGCACTTGTTTTGTGATTTCTGACCGCATAGAACCACCAAATAAAATGTTATAAAACAAAATACCGTTTTAATTTACCTAACAGTTACAATGTTCTTGGCCCTCTGCCGACAGTATTGCATTGTGAATGAAAAGTGTAAGAGCATGTGTCTTCGGATTCAAGAAAATAATTGTAATGTGTCACTGTGTACTGTAAACCGAATACAGTTTGAACAACTGATTTTCTCTTAATGGGCAAAGTAATAAAATTAATGAATGTTTTTATATGTGCACGCTTGGTTTCTTGCCAAAAAGCCAAAATGCATTAGCTGCTCTCTTTGTGTTTCAAAAATATATTTTAATAAGTACTTCTTAATGGACTACTTTATTATTTTAATGTGAAAACGCTCACAAGTTTCAAATGCTAAGTGCCAGTGGAACTATTGCACCTCTTTTTGAGAAATGCTATGCGGCTGATGGAAGTGATAGGAGAGAAGGATTGTTTCTTAATTCCAAATAAATATGTTATTATAACACAATACGAAAAACACAATGTTTTAAAAGATAAAAAAATATTTACTACATGTTTCTAAAATTTACATAAGATTAGAATTAATCAAAATCATATCATAAATGTGTTATGTTTCTGACCGTCCTACGTATGTTTTAGAAAATATGTTTAAATGTTGAGATATTGAAAAAATATTTTGAAGGTTGTTCTTTAAAATGCCAAAAAAAATGTAGTAGGGTGCAGTTTAATTTTTTTCAAATTCTATGATTTTTATATGCAGATTGTAAAACTTTGATTAAGTTTGTAAAAAAAATACACCGGGAAATGATTGCTATAATTATTGTTTTCCACTTTTTTTAAAATTATTTTAATATATTGTAAAACATACGTAGGACGGCCAGAAAAAGATACACATTTAAAAAAAAATTATAATAAATATTTTTCTCTATTTGTAATATTGCGTAACGATATTATCATTATTTCGAGTTAATAAAAAAATTCTTATCCGACTTCTTTCGCCACTTTAAGCAATTAACGTTTAAAATGCCTCTTCATTAAGTTATTTTTTGGCATCATTCATCCTGACAACTTCGATTTCTTATCTAGTTCACGAAGTTTCCACATGGAAGTAAAGCCAGTTTTTGATTGCCGGAAATCGGAGTATTCACAGGAGTGGTCCTAGCTTACCCAAGTTAGAGGTGAGTAAGTGACTTGGGCTTTGCGAAAGGAAAAGAAGCCTTCCCTAACGATGCTGGCAAATCACCCGCCGCAGCGGTGCCGTTCAGTTTATCCGGTAGAATAATTGTATCAAGTTGTTCCTGGAAAGAGCCTTGGTATAACCTTTTTTCGAATCTTTCTCTTGAAGTAACTTTACACAATTTTCAAAAAATTCTAGAAGCTGAATTATACGTTTTGTCAGTTTTTTCTAACTAAAACGAACATAGATTTATTTTTTTTTAACTTTTTACATGTCGAACAAATTTTTGTGACATCGTATAAGAATTGACTATGGAAATTCCATTGGGTTATGTTGTGAGGCGGAAAAGTAGGGTAGAGGAGAGATAATGGAATTATAAAGGTTGGAAAGTACCTAGCTATTCTGATCTAGTCTCTAAATATGACTTTTTCTTCTCCCCTTTTCCCTCCCTTGTCTTTTCAGCCTCACGACGTTTTGTTTAACCTGTCTTTGTAATGACAATCATCGCATCTGCCCTGAAGATGGACAATTCAAGGTTCTCTAAAGAAGGCGATTAACATGGCTTAATACCCCAAAGTCCAACAGTATTTTAAGCAAGTAAAACAAGGCAGAACAACACTCGTTTCATAGCTATAGCTGTACCTATTCCATAAATATATCTTTTGGAACACGCAAAGTAATCTTTTGAGATAAAAAAATGTTTAGCTTCTTAGTATAACCCGGTATCAAGTGTTGAAAAAGTGTAACGGATGATCACCAAAGAATTGTAAATAAAACGTATGGCTCGCCCTCGTGCACCGCGCAGCCACGATGTTTTATGCATCTTTCTAACCGTGGTTTATAGCTTTCTCCACTTGATAGAACATTGGCATAATTCTGGCTGCCGAAGGATATAGAATAAATTGGAAGCTATTTACTGTATACTTGTAAGACGTTTTAAAAAATGTTGACAAACATTGCGGTATAATGCCTTAAAACATGTTTAATGCACAAAATATTAAAACATGTTTAATGCACATATCATATTATTATCATAACCGTACCCGCAAAACAAAATTGTAAATAGATTCTCTATCTCTTCCTTATTTCAATAGATTAATGCAACTTTTATACTCAACGTGTCGTATATTCTGACTCATGTCAAGCGATTTTCTGTTTATTCGATATTTATTAAATATATACGAAAACGAAAATTCCTTCACAAAATCTTAATAATTTTAATGAAAAACAAAGGAATATTATTTTGCAAATTGAATTATTTGTGGGCAAAGAGAATGCTAGAAGTCAAAAATAATTAAAACCTCTCAATATTTCTGTGGTGTCTTGGAAAGGGGAGATGAGTCGGTATAAATGCGATGTGGAGTTAACTATGCTAAACGCATCATTTTTTTTCTACATGGAAAGGAGAGACGAGTCTGCAAGAAAAAAATATGTTTTGAGATAATCGTTGTTGACATACAGAGAAGTCCACATTTTTTAAAAATGAACATGCATTTAGAGAATTCAAGTTCTCCATGTTTAGCCAAATATTTATTTTTTTAATTTTTAACCGGAAAACCGAAACAAACTCAATAATCGTTGTATTCTATGCGTCGACAAACGCAACGCTTAAAAAAATATGTTCTTCATTATAATTTAAAGATCCGACAAAAAATCTATAAGGCAAAAATGACTCTCCTGTAAAGTTGACTAGTATTAAATGCCTATTACCCACATTTGTGGTGACAGAAGACGTAGCATGTAGCAATATTTTTGGCTTGTGTGTTCCTCTTAATTGTTTTGAAATGAACAGTATTTGCGAATGATATAGCCCAGCATTTTACATGCTCTGCTGCATAAGACATTACATGATGATAAAATGTCATGACCATCCATAGTCCATCCATTTGAGTCTAGAAATATTTGTTGGAAGCGAAAAAAAAAGGTTTTTATTTATTTTGTAAAGAAAGAAGAAAGAAAAAAAATTAAAAAATAATTAGCTATAAAGCAGTATTTTTTAAACTTCTTTCTAACATGCGTTAATAATTTTCTAAATAAAAAAATGATATTATTTACTAGTTTACACTTATAATTTTTGCACCTTAGTAAAAATTTATATTTTTAATATTATATAAGTAATTTAAAAAAAAAGTTCAATTTATCCAAAGCATATTTTTTGGTTTTCATAATGTCAACCGATTCGCAGTATAGATTAATCGAAATAGTGATTTCACCGATAGCTTCGTCTTAAGACTCCCACACAACTCACGGACAATAAGTTTTTTGGGGTTAAACTGTATTATCTGGTATGAAGCATCCTGCAGCCTAAATTTTGGACATTGAAAGATTTCATAAAAAAAATATTTTTATAAAATCACAACGTTTATATTTTTGGGCTTCCTTCGAACGTATCCTAATTTATATCCATCTCTTTCTACTTAGGTATGACTAACTACCATTCACTAGAAACGCGTAGACGTTTTGGTATGTTGCATCGAACAGTGAGATTTTGGCATAACCTCCCACTCGGGGACGTCGCCATAACTTGTTGTATTGTTGAGCGAGTCGTTCAAATCTGTACCCAAATTCGCCCTTGGGGAGAGCGAAACGCTATCTGAATACGGTGGATGACAAATTCGGCGTATATTTCGAAACTAAAATTGAGTTTGCAAGATTTTTGACAATAGATACTAAATGTAACAAAAGTACTTGCATTACAGAGTAGGTAAAATAACCTATAATTTTGTAATATCGAACACATTAATAAAAGAAATAAATATCCATATACAAAGTTCTTTTCGGCAGTGGCATCTTTTACCCAAAAGTTTTTGCTTAGAACAGAATGATATTAATCGATCAACATTATCAATATACTCTTAAAGCCAGTTTGAAAATGGCTTTGATCTCCGAAACAGCAGTCTAAATAATAATAATAAAAAAACTAAACTACTTCCAGAACTAAATAGAAACATTGTGAGATAAATATGACTTACTTAAACATTTATTTAAAAAAAGGCGTTTTAAGCAGGTTTCTCTTTGTAAATTTTCTACAATATTCGAAATTATTCTTAAAATATTTACGTTTGCAAAAACCCGCAATTAAAATATCAAAAGCAGCACAATTTGGGACCAAATTTTAAAATGCCTATAATTTATCTGTTCACTTACTTTTTTGGCAAAAGTATTTCAGTTGTCTCTACTTTTACTTTCTTTCGCTTCTAGTACTTGAGCTTGGAGATAACGGAGGAGTTCAAAGAAGTAAGTATTTTGCAAGCTCTAACGAAAAGACTATGTAAAATGGTGAATTCCGCGGAGGGTAGTGAAAGGAAGCACGTAAACTTCAAAGTTCATTGTTCTTATGGAAGTCTAAATTGAAAAGCATAACAAGGGAAAGCGCATTCGCCGAATTCATAATACCATCTCAAATCAGATTTTCTGAAAATTTCACAGGTGCACATTTTCATTTTAAAGTAATGTTGCTACCAGATAAAAAAATTTGAAGTCTGTACGATTTCCATAATCTTCCAACTGATGAAAATATGTACCTACCTACATATTTATGAAAAAAAAAGATATCTTTAAATAAATTATTAACATATTTATACATATGATGCCAATCGTTATAGGAAAGGGAAAGGAGTGAAGGTAGGTGTAAATTGATCTCTTCTGGAATAGAAAAACATTATGGTTTTAGTCTCGAAAGTGGTAATTGGGATAGCACTCATGTAGCTTATATCGAAAGGCAACTCAATCCAGATTCAATTCCTATTAAAGAAATAAGGTTGGAAACTCAGAGGATCTCTCATCAACCTGAGTGAAAAGGCTCGTATTCGGTTACCTTCAGATAAACGGATAGATTGACAGTGTTATGAATCGGGAGGTCGCAGGTTCAAATCCCGACGTGCGCAAGTAAATTTTATTTATTTAAATTGTGTTATTTCACAATTTATCCATTTAAAAAAAAATGTTTAGTAGGTATATTTTCGGTATGTTCTAGAGTGGTAGGTACAGTCAGTATCGTCCTGGTTGAAGATCATCATGGAGAAACGAAAAGTTGCTTGAAATGCCTTTTGCTGTGTTTGATAACCAGATCTGAACAGCCAGGTACTTTCCCACCTCCCTTCTTCCCCATCTCCTTGCCCTCCTCAATATCTTTAGCCTCATCACATACTCGTGCCATAGTTTCACTGTCTCCAGACGGTTGGGAGCAGTTTTATTACGAGAAAAATATTATCGGTGACATATGCTTCCCCACATCCTTTCCCAGATCTACTTCCTCTCCTTACTAGATTTAGCCTCACAACACCCTAATTTGAGATGCCATAGTCTCACTGGTACCAAACGTTTGGGATCAACTGAGACTAGTGTGTGATAATTATATTAAAAAAATAAAAGTATATAGATATTTTGTGCCATGTTTTAATAAGAGACCGGTATATTTTAGTGGAATGCTGTATTCTTAGTTGGTGATAAATTTGGCAAAATCACGGGTTAAAACATATTTCGGAAATATGTTTTTTGTGCTCGCTTTGATTTGCTAATAAGGACACTATTTATCAGTGGCGTGCATTGCTACTTGATAAAGGGTATGCTATATCTTTTTTGGTTTCGATTATCATAACTTCGTGTATAAAGGATAAGGCGCTCAAGGCAAATTTCAGAACGAATGTCTTACAGTAACACGGTCATAAAATAAAAATAAAAAGTTCTTTTTTCAGAAATCTGGAAAACAAAGAATGATAGGAACAGCTTTTCAGCCTGGATGTATTGCTATTTTCACAACATTGCTATATGTGATGTCTTTATCTAAACAGATAAAATTTCCTTTTCAAGACAAATGAAGAACTTGCTAATAAGCCGGAAAGAACGGATTTTTTTTTTATCCTCGTGTTATTTAAAGCTCACTTAACAAGCAACTCGGTTAATTAGCTCAAGTCAAGCAGACCTAAGCCGAGGCAGGTCGGGTGAAGTATTCCGGTCGCTCCGGGATTTAAGCTTTCGAAAGAAGAATTTCGTACGAGAAAACTTTCCATATAAATAAAACATGCACAACACTTGCTGCGTTACTCACTTAGGCAGGCGAAGGAAGCGGGTATATGGACTTGTAAAAAAATCGTGACCCTTTGAGACATTTACCTTTTTCGTGTCTGGTCCCATCCTATTCTTTCTCGAGACATAATTACCTAGGTGAAATTTTTTCATCAAATTGATGGATTCATGTGGATTATCTTTGGTAGGACTTATGGTTGAGATTCTTGTAGATGACGTAAAAAACAAAATGTTTTTTGTCTAGCTACAATGGAAATTTTTTTTGGGGATGCTGAGTGGAAAATTTTTCAAATTAAATAATGAAGAGAACATGGGTTTAAAAAAACACAGTCCAATAATGATAAATAAAATTGCAGAACTGTTGGGTACTAAAATGACTCGTAAAACCTCGTTTTATAACAAACACCACTTTTAATGAATGTTTCGATTTTTGATGACAAATATTAAATAAATTAATTACATAGCAATAACCGTTACCTATTTTTTTAATGGCTTCTTACCCGATAAAAATGTGTGAATAAATAAAAAATATCATCTCCAGCCGGATCGAGCCGCCTGTGAGGAGTTTCTTTACTGACAATGGTAAAGTACACGACTAATTTAACACATATAAAGAGACTCTAAAAATTAGTTTTGCAGCAATTTCATAATAAATAATAATGAACTACAACTACCCACGTCGACAGAAATAGACCACTATTGTTCGCGCTTGGTGCCAATATGATTAGTCGCATTCACTTCGCAGTATACAGTGACAATTTCAGAAAATATTTGAGAATAAAAATAAAGTAATACTTAATGGTTTGAAAGTAAATCATATTTAAAAGAATAATAAATATTTTGTGCAAATCCATATAAATATCAACATTTTTTTAAAGTAAAGCTTCTCCTTATCAGGATACACAGTATACTTATGAATGGTGACAAGAATAGACAAATAATAAATATAGAGAAACATTGAGGTAAGAATAGATAAATTACAAACATAAACAAAAATTTACAATAAATTACTTACGTAGGTAAGTAATTAATTGAAAAACTAAAGAAATTAATATCATACTTATTAATTTTTTTGGAATTATTTTTTTTTTTATTAATTACTGCTCTCATAATTTATTGTTAATATCTGTTTATGTTTGTAATTTGTCTATTCTTAAGTCAATGTTTTTCTATTCTTGTCATAATTTATCAGTATAGTGTGTATCCAGATGAGGGAACTTTCGCTTTCGGAACATGTTGATATTTATATATTAAATAGTGGTTTACACAAAACATTTATTTTCATTTTATCGAAAATTACACCACAAAGAGAATTTAACTTTATTAATGAAGTAAATAATAATACTTATATTACAGTAAATGTATCTTTTGAAGATTCTTTTACTTGCTAACCCCTGTTCTGTATAAAAACATATAAATAATATACAATGCTTACAATGATTTGTTTTCCCAAGAGTTAATGAAAACTCATATTAATTAAAATGTATGTATTTTTGCCTTGTTTCTCAGTTTTCACGACTTATTAACCGGGGTGAAGGGTGTAGTATTGAACGCAACTTTTAGATATGAAAACAACACCCGGTCGTATTTTGTTGGAACTCGCATGTTCTTTAATGTCCATCTTTGTTATACATGACCGCGTTTAAATAAATAATTTGCTGGAAACGTAAGTGTGTTTGTTACTTTGCCGCATTTTGTGTAAATATTGTGAGATACTTGTCTATGTTTGTAATGTCATTGGATAAAGGTATAAAATTTTAATTTAGTACGATAATCCTCAAAGTACTTAGAGAGGCGTGAAGTACCAGTATACATTTTTTGCATTCCCTGAAATTACACGAAGTTCTAGTATAAAAAGTTCAATGGCAGACCGTTTACGAAATTTTAAACGTTAACATCAGGTAAAAGCAAACATGCTATCGCAAATAATACATTATGAAATCGTAATTATCTGTACATCGATTATCATTTTAATTTGTTTCACATACGTCATTGGTTAGTTCGTTTCTCGTTATTAGTCCGATTTAATCTAGACCGAAACAGTTTCGGGTTCGTGGTTAAATAATCACCACTCTCTTCCGAAACATTGCCATGGTTCAGAGCGAACGAGTTAAGCAATGAATTCAAAAGATCTACGCGGGGTATTAAGGGACATACCTGATTTACTCTATCTAGCGATTTCTAAGCTCATTTGTAGTAAAAAATGTAGACCGCATTTTGGTGTCCGGTGGCTTTTTTAGTTTATTTTTATTCACCTAAAAGACAAAGAAAATCAGTGAATATTGGACAGTTAGGGACGGGTAGGGGGTTAAGCGATTACTTCGCTGATTGACCAGTGACGACATGTGAAAGATTTATTTTTCATTTGGATTTGAAAAGAAAATTGAAAATATGTCACCAAAGACCAAAGTTTCATTTACAGTTTTTACTCCAAATAAGCTCAGGAATAGTTTTTTAAAGTTTGTCGTTTACGTCCCTTAACTCTTACCACTCCTTTGTCGGGTGCCAGCCGACATCACTATTTGTACACTACAACTCCGTTGTCGGCTGGCGGCCGACAACATAATATGTGCCCGGGCGGTGTATTTTTGCGCACAAAACTTGACACGTAACGTTTCAAGTGATTATTCGGTAAAAAAACATTTAAATTCATGTTTTAATAAGATTTTGACCCTTTTCCGATTTTGTTTTAATATAAAATAGTGGTAAGCCACACCATTATTTTTTAATATAACCCTTAGGTTGTAACACCCTAACACCGTGTATAGCAGTGATCCACCACCTTTTTCGTCGATGACCAATTTAGGATGGCCATTTTAGGGATTAGGATACATACAGCTTGACATGGTTAGCTTTATAGTCGGTAGCGTTGACAGGGCAAATTTTTTTCTGGAAACTGTACCAACGTTGGTACACCAACTATCCGGAGCCAGTTGGGTAGATATATAATTACCAAAAATTTAACTAAAATATCGCCGTAATAACCTAATGGTAAATCTTTTGATTTCATTTCTAAATTTATTTAAATAAATGGGTTTCATAAGTCAGGGCCATAAAGCGAAACTTGGTTAGATGTCTTTTTTCATTTATTAAAATTATAACCATATAATAAAAGTAATCATAAAAAGTTAATGAATGTGAAATTGTATAAATATATTTAAATTTTTGGGCGGCTGAATTAAAATATTGAAAACAGACATGTCTGTCGTGATACCCTACATTTTTTTGGAAAACTACGCGGATACCGTCATATATTTCGGTCATAGCGCCCAGAAATCTGAACAATTGCTATTACATGAGAAATATCAAAACTCACATCCGTTACTTCTATACCCTCACAAACAATCTGTTTTTATTGTTAACTTCTAAAAAAATTGAAACAATGGAAGATATCATGAATTTTAAGGATAACAATAAATTTTCGTGACACAAGTTCAAAGCAATAAATTAATGCTAAGGGTTTTTATTTAACCCCTCGAGTCTTTTTGAAAATAAATTATAGTTTTCCTTAAATATATATGGTAAACTTTTAAATGGCAGTAAAAAGCGTGATTTTTTACTTTCTAGAATAGTTTTAATCATATACCTAACTATGGTAAAAATTGAGATAACATGACATTTATGGGTCCGTGTCGGGTTGGGAGAAATATCTACCAAAAATAGTCGATGGGTTAAAGGGTCTGCCGAACGCACAAAACTAGCTCGCGGGCCGCGGAATATGTAACACTGCTATATAGTGTTCAATTTAAGCTACTTGTACCAAACACAAAATTATCAATTTGAACGTGTTGCACTAATAGGGTATTGTACCTCGACATTACTCAAACACGATCCAACAGATCAATGTCATTCTACATGTCATTCTCTTCCCTCTATTATCTAAAATCTTTCTAAAAGCTTCTCAACAGAAATCGTTAATTGCATGCTAAGCATTTGTAATGCTTCGAACAACAGTTTATATTGTTATTCCCATAATTCGGTTCTTACGTTTGAACGGAGACGGAATGGCTTCCTGATCCATATTCACAGTACTACCACAACACAAAATAGACTTAAAGGACGTTCACCCTCTCTCTCAACCCCCGTCTCCCTACCCCCTCCCCTTTCCATCCCACAACCCTTCCTACACTCAAATGGAATAAATTTCTATGAAAAGAAACAAAAAGATTACAGAGAGAAATAAAATCTACATTTCGGAGATATACTGTGAACACATTTGATGTCAAAAACATAAGATCTGAGAATATTAAAACAAATCCTGTTTTTTGTAATAAATTCGAAGTTTAAAAAGAAAATCATTTTTAGACATGACCAGCAATTTATTCACCTTATTTATTTATTTGATGATATTTGAAGTACAATATACGGAAGTAATGTAGACTAGCCGGTAAAAATCGGTATTGGCTGCTGGGCCCTGTATGCGGCTCTTTATTGGGCTTTACCCAATTTAGTAAAGATCCTTGTTAGTATGGAGTGTTGGTTCTCCATATGTAAAAGGTATGAGTGCCAAAATTGAGATCTCATCAATTACTTATCTACTGATCTTTCGATCAAAATAAAATGAATTAATGTGAATATTGAATTTATGCTAAATTTATTATGAATCTACGGTAATTGTAGAAATTAAGTCTATTAATGCATTTCCATTTACAGTTAAATTTACTACCAATCAGAATCCAGAGTCTGATTGGTAGCTCAGATTTAATTTTTCAAGGTGGTCGCCAAAATTTTTTAATTGAACTTTTGATTCTAGTTCAGCTCTCCTCTACTGGTTTTGAACCAAATCAGTGGAAAACTCCATAGTTTTGCAAAATTTTGCATTTGACTTGTTTATTTCATTTGAATTAGACGATTTTTTTAATTTGAGTAGAGCTCGCCTCTGATCTTACCTTCAAAATCGGTACTGTACTAAATGCATATTGACAGGAGCTTTGACTTTAACTCCATCGCAACCTACCCTATAATAAGTTGAACTAAGTCAGTGATTAGCTTTAGACATGTGAGATGGCCGCATAAATGTTTCATTTTCACTTTAGATTTGAATTCAGCTCGCTCCTAACCTCCCTGTACCGATTTTGAAATCGGTCGGAACTCTAAAAATTCAAGATTTCACATAAGTTTCGAGTTCAGCTCCTGGTACAAGTAAATGGATATGAAAGAAAGCAAAAAGGAATAACACTTGTATAATGACCGGAAACATTTTCCACACGGATAACAGCTATTAATTTTTTTGTTCAAATGAAAAAAAAAAGTTAATGAAAATGATATTCAAATGGACAAAAGCTATTGCAAATATAATCCAAATAGAGAAAAACTATCGAAAATACCGTCCAAACGGAAAAAAACACTAAAATATGGAATACCCTCCTTGAATCAAACGATTCGTTGATGCGAGCTATTTTTACATTTCGTTAATATTTCGTCTCTCTTCGTGTGATTTGATCACACCTGTATCTCACTGATCACTTGTAGAAGACGGCAACGTTTTTAACGAACGCCTCCAGTAGGTGAAGTGTGGAATAAAAAAAATCGTTCCTATTATATCACACTTTCGTCGTCTACGTATTGACTTGATTCGGTCGCTGACTATTCCTTGAGCAGTGAGAAATATTCGAAATTTTACGAGCATAGCCAATCGAGTGAAATGGAAATCATATTATCTGTGGAAGAAGAAAGCGTCACTCAAACGTTTTTCTCTTTCTCCCTTTGTTCCACTGAAAAAGCCGTGAATATTTCTTACACGAAAAAAGCAGGAAGGAGATAAATTTTCAAATCGTTGACAAATAAATATGCTTTGGGGGTTTCCGTTTTTATTTTGCTCGGGTAACGTATTACGCCTATTAATCACAAGACGTGGTAAATAGGATTTAATATAAATATTTATTATGAGGAAAGTAATCTTGGTTTCTCGAGTTTAATGCTTTTCTTAGTTTTCTTTATTACCCAAATCAAAATTATTTTATGATGTTACTGTGTTAACTGGCGCCATTTATGTGATTCGTTCCCTGGCCATGGTTTGACGTTTCTTCTCGTTTTTAGTATATTTGTTTTTGCCCCCATACCCACCGAAAAAAGGATGTAATTAAGGTCCTTAAAACCGTAGCTATTTGTGAGGATCCCTTTTTTGGTTAATTACATTATCTTTGACAAAATGTATGTATTTGAAAGCCAAATAGGCATCATAGAAGTTTTTTAAGTATGCAATCATTATTTTGTGCGGTTTATTTTTTCCTTCATTCAAGAATTAATGCAGAATTTTAGCAAGAATTTTTAAGTTCGATATATTTATTTAAATCTAATTTTTTAACATTCCTGTCTTTTTTTAATGTAAACTAGCTAGTAATAAACCACATTTCTTAAATTGCTCTCAATATTCATGTAATTTTATTTTTTTAAATCATTACTTTATATGTCAATGTAGTTCAATTAACTTCAACTAACGGTGAGTACGAATGAAAAACGATATTGTACTGCTTTGAATTGACGAAACCACCATTGGAATAGTCAATGAATCATGCAATAACATGTGGAATATTTTGATATTTTTACGATTTAAATAGTCAAGTTTTTCATTAGAAAGTTTTATTTCTACCATTGTCTTTACCGTCAGCATTTTTCTGATATTGCCTTTTGTTCACTAATTACAATATGCGTAACAATACTAACAACCCTAAATGAACAATGACGTCACAGCACTATCTCCACATCATGTAATTGATTATAATTTCAATTATTTGACAAAAAATAATACATAGGTACAATGATTGCATATTATTGTGTTCTAATATAAACATAAATATATCTTATACAAACTAAAAAAGTCAATTTAGGCGACAACCCCCAGTTAAATATCACAGTTTATAAAATTAAAAATACGCTTTTATATTTTTTAAGTTAATTCTTAAATTAAAAACATTCTCCAAACAGTAATTGGTTCTGTGATTATGATTTCTTTCGAATGTCTTATTTCATTTTTTTTTCTTGTAGGGAGAGTGATTATGTTTGTATTCGAGTTTATTAATTTTTACGAATTCAGAATTTTGTTGGGCATTAAACATTTTAAAAAAAAGACTATTATATTTAAGTACACAATTTGTTTAAAAGACAATACATTTAATTCCCTTTGTATTTTATAAGATTGGTAATATTTGTTTCGTCTTAAAATAATACTCATGACTTTGTTTTGCAAACCTGTTCGTCTAAAATTACCCTCTTTCGGACAGGAACAAAATAGTGCTACAAAAAATAATATCAGGAGCATTATAAATACAGTTTTACAGGATTCTGCACTGACATATCTTCTTATCCTCCGGAGTCGTGAAACTTTTAGCTGATTTTATTTATTACATATATTATACGTAGAGATAAAGTCAGCCTGGAATCAAAAATAACACCAAATAATTCATTTTATTTACCTTAGTATATATAGGTAGATACTCGTGAATACAATTCTTACCTAGACCAAAAAATAAATAAATATATTTCTGCATTACCTAATTTTGGTGGAAAAACCATTATAAGATCAACAATCGTATAATTAGTATTGGTTCCTTATGCATATGGTACGAGTTGCGGGAAATTTGTTAGGTGGATAAAATTTGAAAGCTGAAATCACATCGAGATGAAATAACACAACATATCTGTTTTGCCAAACCAAAAATAATATGTTTCTATTATATCTTCGTTACATACAAAACACACCTCATTAACAAATACCGAACAACTAAGACTGCTGCTCACTGGCGCCCGGAGTATAAACCCATAACCCCAAACTAGAAAACATATATTATATCGCGATGCCTAGTCAAAAACATCATGAAAAACATAAACCATTTTCATCGTTGTTAAAATTTATTGTTTGTTTTGATGCTTCCCTTTTTGTTCACGGGTGCGTTTTGTAGCATTACGTGGAGAGTGTTAAGGCAGTCGGATGAAGCGGTGGGGATAGGGGGTGTAGCCGGCTAAGGGAAAACTCCGTGACAGCAGTCACCGTTCGCTCGCCGGGAGGGGTGGTCGTTCGCTCGCCTTGTCCCTTGTGCATGATGTTTGCGGCATCATGAGGCGAATCTAGACGAGCAAAACCGCAACCGATCGTGTAAATAGGTAGATTTAAGGTCACGGCGGCGCCAATACTCCTCCCTGTGATGTGAGCCAGACGCCAGTTCGCCAGCACCGACATTCCCGGAGAAATACCCCAGTTCCCGATGTACACAAGATATTTCGTGCTCACGAGAACAGGCTGCTATTTTGACAAGTGTGAAATGTAGTGTTATCCATTGTAATAAACGCCTTGGAAAGGAACTATTCAACGGTAGACTCATATAATTGTATACCATCATTGATCTGTTTTTTAGTAATCTACATAAGTTAATATATTTTTTTTATATTCCATTGAATGTTTTCCCCAGATAGCATGAATATATACTTAAATCAATTCATAAATACGCCATCCTTCACCATTGTATTAATTTCGTAAAAAAAATACGTCAAAACTTATGCGTATTTGATTTAATTCAGTGCGGGGGCTATTTTTTGTAAAAATCACAAATAGTTTTATGTACGTGGTTCACAATGTTCTAATTCATATACAAAGATAATGTTTTGATATCTATAAATATGTTTTCCATACGTTGTTAAAATTACATATTTATCAGTAGACCATCTAGAAAAATTTCAATAGATACAAATGATAACATATTGAAGGCTCAGTATGTCATGGTTTTGACGTTGGACAATAGTTTATATCTGCGTTCATTCGATACATTACTGTTTGAATTCATTTCTGGTCTTTCTGTATACAAATTGAAATAAATTTATATTCATTCCGATTTTTCTATTCATACTTACGAAAAGTTTAGTTTATACTAATCAGTATGGAACAGTAGCTTTGATTAATTGATATTTAAAGTGCATGTTGTATATTGATTTAAACTGATTGGAATTCACATAACGACTCGTATTTATTAGTGATTCGATTAAATAATGACAATGACTTCACCTCGGTTGGTATATTGATCCGTTTTTGCCGCCAACTGCAGCCACAATGCAATGGACTTGATTCTAGGCTTATTACAGATCTTCGTGAATTTTTAAAATCTCTGATCTCATCTAACTGTTTCGTTGGCTAAGGCTGGAACCTAGGCTAGATTTCTGTCATGACGTTTGACCGTTCGTAAAATATTTATAAACACAATACATAAATTGTATGATAATACAGTCAGTAGCAGAGATGTACCTATAAACTAAAACGTTTTTTAAACAAATGGAAATCAATTATTTTATTATTTTTGAGACAATATTTCAAAATATGTTATTTTTTCCCAACTTTCAACTTTTCATTAAGACTCCTGACAATATTATTATTACGATATTTGCTGTTGGAACCCACGTTTATTGTAGAACTAGGTTATAATATAAACTTAAAAAACAATTTTCAACGGAACTTTTTTTTTAATACCTACGAATAGTTCGTATTACTCTAATTTTTTTTCATAATTTTGTGAACTTTTAACACCCACTTTTCAGAATAAAAACAAAACATTTAAATAAATACAATGACGGGAGCCACAAACTGTATAATTTACTACTCAGAGTCAAGTCCCCACTCTGAGGGATCGCGAGAATTAAACTGTTGTGTAAAAAACATCAACCCAGTGGAAAAAGATGAGGATAATGAGTAAAAGTCTCGCCCAGTGGAACTGGTGTTACTGTGAAGATATTATTATGAATATGATAATATAGAATATCGTAATAAATATTATAATTACATGACTGAAGACTGAACTGTGATATCATTGGCAGTCCATGATAGTGTTCTTTGTAGCGGAGACTTCATCGCATCAGGTGAGAACTTCATTATATTATACCTATACTTAGTGGATGATGATTCATTGTGATTGATGAAGATTACTGGGAGTGTGGAACGCAATTAATTACGTACAGAGTTGATTGAGGAAGGACAAAATCGGAAGATCGATTCATCCGTTACAACTGTCACTCTGAGACATCTCATTTTCGACTAACAGAGTAAGGAGGTTTTATACTAGAATGTTTTTGTATTTTTGATTCATCACTTTCATTAGAAAATATGTATTTTATCAATGGAAAAAAACGATCCAATTTCATCTCAGATTAACAGATTTCTTCAGATTGGTGATGTTCTACGCTTTCTACAGATTGGTTTTGACTTCGATTTTTACCGGTTTGTAAATCTCGACAATCATATTTAACACTATACATTGTATGTGCCTTATATATTATGTATGTACGGGCAGTCTTTTTTTATATGACGAGTCCCAACTGCTTCCAATTGTCTGGAGCCAGTGAGACTATGGCATCCCCAATTGGGGAATGTTGTAAGGCTAAAGGTATTGGGGACGGGATGGATAAGGGAAAGAGGAAGGTGGGGAAAATACCTGGCTATTCAGATCTGGTCACCAAACACGGCTAAAAGCCATTTCAAGCAACGTTTTAATTCTGAATGGTGGTCTTACACCAGGGCGAAACTGAGAGTATCTTTCACTCTATGTCTATGTTAATTCGTTAATGTTTATTTTATTATAGCCGTTTTCGCTCTGGGTATCGTTTTTTTAACTAGGTATATGTGGCTACGGTTTTTATGATTTTACGTATGTTCTTGTTCTTTGAATATGCAGACGCTTTTATAACGGGTGTAATATTTCTGTTCTGAGAACTTAATAATATGGCCGCTGTCAATATTAATGACACGATAATATTTTTTTATTTTTATTTATTTTTATTTAATTTTATTTATTAATTCATATTTTGATATATACGTTTTCACAAACAAGGTACAAAGGATATATTTAAAAAAAAAATATTTACTTATATATACATGTGAACACATCTACATAAACTTAAGTGTAATGTATATAAAACAAACAAAAAAACACATAGGCAAGTCCATTGCATGGGAATACCTGGTATCAGTTAGTGGCAGTATATTAGTGTATTTGTATTAATACATGGATGTTGAAGGTAAGTTATTCTGGACAAATATGGCCGCTGTCAGTATTAATGAGTTAATATTGTTCTGGGCAAATATGGCTGTTGTCAGTATTAATGAGATAATATTGTACTGGTCAAATATGGTTGTTGTCAGTATTAATGAGATAATATTGTTCTGGGCAAATATGGCTGTTGTCAGTATTAATGAGATAATATTGTTCTGGGCAAATATGGTTGCTGTCGGTATCGGTGTAATGATGTTGCAAGCATATGTAACCGTTGTCAGTCTGTATGTAGTGGGGTTATAATAGGCAAATATGGCCGAGGTCAGTATTGGTGTAATTCTGTCATTATGGACATTTGTGACCACTGTCAGTCTGGATATAGTATTTTGGGGTTATTGTCACTGTTCTCCCTCAACCCCATATCTCCCAAAACATTTTTTTTCAGGACGTGAAAAAAACAGTTTTTTTATTTATTTTTTATTTAAATTATTTAAAAGCAATTCTTTTTCGATTATTGAAAACATTACACTTTAAAGTTAAATAAATTTAAAATTTTCTCTCTTTCCTGAGAAAAAACATTTTTGCAGATACGAGGTCGAGTCAGAACAGCAACAATATGTAGCGAAGAAATACTTTCAGAAATACTGCGTATAAAAAAATAAATTTTAACGAGACTTGCTAAAGTAATAGTATGATATCATTTTTTGAAAGAATTCTCACACTTTGCTACGGCAAATGTGAATATCAATCTGATGGCTCGACTCCTAATGAAGCTCCGCCACAGAGCTATTTGATTGATGAATTCCGAGAATGCGTGTCATCATTTTTTTACCAGTGTCATTCCCAGAGAGATTACTCAAATATATAAGGCGACAGATTAATCCTGCAATATCCATCATACTGAGAAAAAGCAAAGAAGCCAGTATCCAGATACTCACGTACATTTAGAATCAATCTTATCCTAAAACGCTGTGTTCAAATGCTTAATAGTGATTTGTTATACGTATTAGTTATCTTATTATCAAATTGCTTTTCAGTAAATTTACTTGATATCTGATTTAGTTGGGTTATAAAACAACCTAAGCCATTTATACATGAATAGTGGAATGTTGTTTTGGTGAAGTAAAATAGTAAAGTAACACTTCAAAATGACGTATTTATGGGTTTTAAAAGGTAAAAACATCATTTGCTACAGGAGCTCCTAGAATTCTCAAAGCGAAAGCATTTTGAAAGAAATATATTCACACATCTACCTATGTGAACCGCAGAGGAATCCAAGTGTAATATCGTCCCATTGATGATAAAAGTCACTATGTGTCAAACAGCTGGTGTGACACTAATTAATTATTTTTTGTATTAATAATTATTTTTATTGAGATTTAAAAACCTCATTTTAATATTTAATCTTTGTAGAAAATAATATTAACATAACCTAAATGAAAAATGAAATGGAAAAAAAAACGACAGAAAATAAAAAGATATCAGTCGCATCTGAGACTCGAACCCAGGACCTCTGCCTATCCGGGGTAACTGCTTAACCAACTTAGCTATTGAGACCAGTTTATGTCATCTGCATCGATATCATATCTCAAATACAAGATTTGTTAATATTATTCTCCATTTTAAAAAAAAAATTATTATTCTTTAATATTATTAATGATTAATAGTTTTTTTGTGTTTAATTCGTAGACTCAAATTATTATTATTTTTTTAATTTAATGTAAATCAAATTAAATAATGTTTTTGTTAAGTTCTGCAAGTATTTTTAGTTTTTTATTAATGTGAAAGCTGTTTCGGCGTTCAAGGCTATTTTCAAACTGCCAGTTTGAAAATGGTTTTGAACGCCGAAACAACATTATTAAATTTGATTTAAATTAAATTTTAAAATAAAAAAGGTATGACACTTAATGAGTTTTACCTCTAATGAATCTGAATATGAATCCGGAACCAAAGAGATAATATCATTTCCAATCGGAATAATTTCCATGCGAAATATAACGAGGGCAGGAACGGAGATGAGAAAGCTGTTGTTTGGAAAGAGTTAAGTTCAGATCTAACAATTTGTCCCTAAAAACGTCTTTCATCAAGACGACACTAACGGTATATTTGAATATCGAACAAAAGTCGAATACTTATACCATTTTTGAAAATCGTTCATGTTAAATCAGACTATGGTAGTATTTTGCTGGGGTTTGAATCCTTAGCATCCGGACCTAGAAACAAAAACAGCTAGATTAAGCAAATGTCGCATTTTTCTTTTCATCTTCTTTTCATTACAAAGAAAAATACTACTTTAACAATAATAAAAGTGTGGTGATAAAATTGTATCGTACATTATACAAGTTAATTTAGTTTTGACGCAGTATCCAAAAAAAGTATTTATCTTGCTGATGTGCTTTCTCATATTTATCGACTGCAATCTAAATCAATGAATGTATCGTGTTTTTTGTTATTGTTGAATTTTTTTCTTCATTTTTGTGTTTTTTTTTTGTATCACTAGTGTAATTTAAATTTCTCTTATCCCATTATGAGTTTTAGAACTCATCGGATCGTTTTGTAACAACACTTAATATAATTGTTTAAAAAAGGTTGTCGTTTTAAAAATATTTAAAGACTCCTTGTAAAACGCCCTTGAGGTGATTTTCCCACGAAAATGGCGCTATAGAAGTAATCCAATTATGATTATTATTGTTGCGGTGACCTTAAAATATTTTTTCTTATTTTTTAATCAAATTTCAAAAACCTTGGCGACAATGGAAGTTAAATTTAAGCACATACCATCAATCTAAAGTGAAAGTCTCATTAAATATACCTGGCTCCCGAATAAGGCGCAATAACCTTCAGACCTCGCGCCGGGACTTTGAATTGTAAATATTCACTTATTATGAAAGATATTTGAATACATTAAGGGGTAATCATATCTGCATGTGCTTGGATAGAGTCTCGTTAGCTACAGGAACAGTCAAAAGGGAGTAAACGGAGTTAACGGTGGTTATTTATAATAGTAAACATTTTAACGATGTATTTCAAAAAATCAAAAACTTTGGGGATGAAAAAATTCTCAAATTTCCTGGGTCATGGGATTTTAACAATGATATCTATCTGGAATGAAAAGGTCAGCTCTACTTTTATATTTCAACATTATTTCTTATGTCATTATGTATGAAATTTTGAAACATGTATTATAAAACTGTCCAAAATAAGACACAAAGAAGGAGATTTTATCAATTTTTTTCAATAGTTCAATCTTGAAACAAATATCTCCAAACAAGAAAAGTTTTATAACTATCGAGACAGGAAAAGTTCTAAGCCACTTAGGGTATTAAAAAACTAGTAACTTTATAAATCTGATGGCAATATTTCGATATAAAATCATTAGTCAATAATATATTACTAACACCAACTATTTTCTATGCAAAGTTTGTGCAAAATCACATCTGCGACGAACTTTGCCAAAAGTATAACTAACGAATAAATAACACTTCACAGTACAAATTGTAGTGCCCCGGAAGGAAGGTGAAATTTACAAATTTCTCCTTCAAATTCTGTGGATTTAGGAAGTTAGACAACTTGTCAGAGTGAGTTTACGATTTTCATATCTGGAGTTTAATTGCAAACACGACCCTTGCCGTAAAAAAAATATCTTCATCAACAATAATCGTATTCCACTAAAAAAATGTTCTAATATAATTTTAATATCCGTTGTGCGCTTATTAAAAACTGTTACTATTTTAAGGGAATTATTGTACAAAACTTATTAACTCTTTCAATACATGAAAGGAAGGGTCATGTGCAGAGTGAATTCTTCACCCAACTCTGATTTATCAAACTTTATTAAATGTGAGCCTTCGGTTTCCCTTGTTTATCTGTTGGTGTTCAAGAGATATCTTCTTGTTAATGTAAGCTTTCTTTTTCAACTTCTCCGGACCTTTTTCTTCTTGTTGTGAAATACTTTATCGTAAAATGCCGCTGTGCTTGGGTTTTTGGAAGAATAAATCTCATGAACAAATCATGATCAGACCAAAGTTAAGATAAAAAAGAAACGAATTTTAATGCGTTTTCTTATTGAACAATCCAAAATGAGAAACAGATCTTAAACGCCACTTTTTGAAAACCCGGTATGAACATCTTATCATATATAGTAAGTAGGTATAAAGAACAAACGGAGGCGAAGCTCAATGTGTTTACGCCTTAGCTTTGATTCGGTGTAAAACTGCTTCTTGGGTTGCTATCCGTTATTATTATCCAGAATGGAAGGAAAATAGATGAACGTACATTTCACCGAACTCGTCTCATTCTGGAGGATAGATTAAATTGTAATTCAGTTATTCAGTTTTTGATTAAACTTCGTAAATACGCACCGAACTGATGTTACATATATTATTATTATCTTACTTCTGAGAATAATATCATGTAAAGAGCGCACATGAAAATTTGTGAAATCCAAAACGAAATAGCGGTACTATAAATAATGACCTTAGGGGGAATGTTTATAATTGATACGTATTATCTTTTCCGATATGTATTTATAAAATTTCAATAATAATTTTTTTTTTGCATATGTATATCAAGCTAAAAATCATGGAAAACAACACATTGTGAAAATTTCATATATTTTTCTGATGACTTCCAACGATGAAAAAAGATATATACTGCCATTAGGCAGAATGTTAACTTATAACACGATATATTTACCAATTCTGAATGAAACACGAAACCGAAAAAGAAAATAAAATGTTAAAACAGTCGGGTTACTCTGTCTTATCGGGACAACCGCTCAAACAACTGAGGTAATTAGATCAGTTAATTTTATGCCATCTTCATCGATATCACACCTCTACTTCAAGATTTGTCAATATTATCCTCCATTAAATCTCATATCGTTGGCTGCTATCTTTATGATGATTACAACGTTCTACCCGAATATAATTGCAATCGAAGTATTGTTTTGGATATACCTATTGGATTTGTATTTTTATGAGACATCTATTGACTTTTCTACAAGTGTAGAATTAATTTAGTTTATTAACTTATTGAAGCTTACAAACCTCATTGTAATATTTAACCGTTGGATCAAGATGGCATAAAATGAACTGTTCCCATTGGCTCAGCGGTTTTCTCGGTAAGACAGAGGTACTGGGTTCGATTCTCAGACACTGACTGACACCTTTTTATTTTCTGTGATTTTTTTCCGATTTGTGTTTCATTTAGGATTGTTTAATATTATCTTCTTCAATTATTAAAATGTTAACTAATATAAAATATGTATTTGAATTATTTGTATGATTATAAGCATGTTTCTGTACCCAGTGGCAGTTTCAAGCATCGGAAGTAATTAATTAAGTTTATTTTCAAGTTAATAATTTTACATAGAATACTTTTTTTGAAGTTTCATTCACAACATCCGTGGTTGAGCGGTTAAGTTCCTTGGATAGGAATCCGAGGGTTGTTGGTTCAAAGCCCTACCTCCGCAAATAAAACAATTTAACCAAATTGTTAATTTTTAGATGATATTAGTAATTCTTAATTTTTAAAATGTTTAAAATCACAAAATTCAATAAAACCAAGTACATTTGCTGCACAAGAGTAGTACATACTCTTAGTATCGTCCTAGTGAAAGTCCGAAATTCAGAATCGTGACGTCGCTTTACGTGGTACTAGCTGTTTTAAATGACCAGATTTGAATAGCCGGTAAATTCCTTTTTCCTATCTCCTTCCTCTTCTCACTCTTTTCAGTTTCACAACATGCCATAATTGTATATGCTATAGTCCCCTTTTCTCGGAAAGTTGGGAGTAGTTGACATACTTGTGCAGTATTCACAATACAAAAAATAAATTCGTTTGTAGGTAATCTAGTTACATCAGGAGAAGAAAACTTTAGTACAATAAAATCTTGGATAGTGAAAAAAGTATGAATAGATAATTGCTTATTTTGAGTAAAATAATTTTATTGTGTTCTGCAGTCATACTTGTATCTATTTTTCTTTACGTTAACGTCATTTAAATCAAACCTTGATATTTTTTTCGTTAAGTGATATGTTTTACAGCCAGGGTGAAAGGGCGAAGAACCTCGCTTTATACTTTGTGGTTGTAGATAGGAACACTTCACGCGTATATCATATAATTAAAAAGATTAGTTAATTATTAATTGTTTTTGTGTTTAATTCGTAGAACTCCGGTTAACTTTTTTTCTGGAAATTTAATTTTTAAAATTAAAAAATATATATATATTAGTGAATATCTCTATTTTTGAAACTGATAGTTTATGGTGAAATTCCATTATAATAATATAATAACACACATACAAAACTTATTTCCACTTTTATTTCATTGTACCGTAGCCGGTTTCAGCTTGTTAAAGCCATCTTCAGACTGGTCAAACTGATCATGGCTTTAACAAGTTGAAACCGGTTACGGTAAAATAAAATATAATATTTATTATATTATTAAAATGATTAGTTATTTTTCACTGATAAATCAGGTACTACAATAGTAATCCCGGCTTAATGTATCGTCAACTTTGAACAGAATCTAGCCTAATGCGTTCTATGAATAGATAATACCTATGAGTGCCCTCTCACAGCATACATTATCCCCAGCTACTTGCTAAGGCACTACCCTTCCATCAGTAAGACAGTGAGCCCGTGAGCCGGTGAGGTAGTGAGACAGTGAGCGGATTGTAGTGGTAGTTCCTGTGGCGTGATAGTTATTGGCTTCCTAAAGGCCTCACGCTTTAATTGATTATAACTCTACACTCCACGTAGCGTAGGCTGCTCGACTTTCTGATCGATCAATCTCATAAGTAACTACGTACGAACAACATTCAACCTTACAGTGGCTTTCGTTAGCCTCCGGAAACATGACGTAACGAATGAATATTGTGTGCATTATTTAAAAGTTTGTCTTAATTTTATTTTATGGCATAGATTTGTGCTGCATTATTGGCTGACTTCAGATTCGGAGCTTTTATCTTAATGACCAGTTTTATAACCATCCATTTGTAATGCTTGATACCATGTTTAACTAAAATTTGGATTACTGCTGGATTTCACTGTTTTGTAAACGTTCGTCAGATTATCGGTCGTTTGACAGCTGTCAGTTATTGTCCGACAATCGCTTATTTGAAACTGTGCACAATTTTATTTTAAGATGCGATATAAAATATGCATTCGTGAAATGGTTTCTTCATCGAGCTATGAAAGTGATGAAGAGCGAATGACCAAGACAAAAAAATACGGATAACCTTTCGTTACGTAACAGAAATTTGGTAGCTCGTTGATAAAACTGGCCCTGAGAATAATACAATTATAATAATACAATTAATAATATAATACAATTATAATAATACAATTATAATAAATTTCTAATGTTCAAACCAATAATAAAAATGGAGACAAATTGAATTGAGAAAACATTAAAGATTTTAGTATAAGAGGTTCGTTTCTTTTTTGACGAATATGCTAGCGTAATGACAACTGGGGAGGCAGAAACTGCAATCTTCCGATGCTTTTAAGAATCGTAGAAATACACCGCAAAGTGAGAATATTACAAAAAAAATCATATTGCTTTTTGTTCTCAAACATAACACGTTGGATTTCCTCGGAATAGTTATGGAGGTTAACATTATAAAGCGAAATCGTCTTTAAACAAGACTGATGGTGGCAAATACTACATATCTTGAAAGGTATGAGGGGTAGAATATAAATTTCATATTAATTACTCGTATACCTACAACCCTATCCAGCTACATTTTAGTTTAATTAATATCACTTTTTGAAGAAATTTTGAATAAAATGAATAGGAAATATTTGTATAAACCACTATTTAATGTATAAATATCATCATGTTTATTAAGTTAAGAAAAATAGTAAACATGGAAAAATAATAACATATATAAGGTGTTCTTCTAGTTTTTACAGATACCTCATAAATTTCACATCAATATCTATGTTTAGAATAATATTAATAAAAAAAATAATATATCATTATCGTCATATTTATAATTATTTTATTTTTAATGACTCGTTATTTCTTTGAATTTGTTTTTGAAAATTTTTTGGTATCAATTTATTATTTTATTTTCATTTTAACATTTTTTTTAAATTACCTACTTTCTTAAATTACTGTTAATTTTTGTTTATGTTTGCAATATATCCTTTCTTAAAAATTTTTTTTCTATGTATATTATTTGTCTATTCTTGTCATTATTTCTCAATATATTGTGTATTCTGATGAGGAAAGAGCATCGTTTTATAAACATGTTATTATTCATTATATATTTGACGGCATCCGTGGTTGAGTGGTTACGATAATGCGTAAGTAAATTTTATTTGATTAATTTGTGTTTTTTCACAATTTATTTATTTAAAATAACACATAGTATATTTGCGGCAAGTTGCAGAGTGGTAGATACTTTCAGTGTCGCCCTGGTGAAAGACCACCATTCAGAATCAATACGTTGCTCGAAATGGCTTTAGCGGTTTGGTGATTAGATCTGAATAGCCAGGTACTTCTCCACCTTCCTCCTTCCCATCTCCTTCCCTTCGTCACTACCTTATACCCAATTAGGAAGCCGTAGTCTAACTGGCTCGAGAAGGTTGGGAGCAGCTGGGACTCTTGTGCGATACTCACATAAAGCAAAAACAAAAACTACAACAAAAAAATGGTGGTTCAAACAAAATGTTTCTTACTTATTTATTGAAATTTGCCTATTTACGTAAATATCTATTTCCATGCAGACCAATAATGTCAACATGCGCAGGATCAGTATAAGAACATACAAAATGTTAAATGTTAAATAGAAACGTCGCTTTAAATTGTTTTAGGCATTTTTGGTGACCAGATCTGAATAGCCAGGTACTTCCCCACCTTTCGTCTCCTCTTCTCCTCCCCCTCTTTACTGCTTTAATCCTGACAATATACCCCAATTGGGGATGCCATAGTCTCACTGCGAGCAGCTGGGACTCTTGTGTGATACTCACATAAAAATACTGTTTATAAAATCATCATAAAAAAATGCTAGTTCCAATTAAACAGTGACATTATTTTGTTTATGTGCAATTGATTTCCAATGGTGTAATTAACGACTGAATTCTGAAATACCAAAAAACTCACGTGAATGGTACAAATATTAACAACATAAATAAAAATGTGAAATGTAGATGTTTATCGTATTACGTGTGCAATGGTGTTATATTTTAACCCTTTTCAGTATATATTAATGAACTCTTTTAACCCTTTCGTACCGTAAGTATATTTAAAAATATACAAATTTTCAGAGTTTTTTCCTCCCCATCTAGAGCTAATAAACAAATTGCGAAAAATACTTGCTTACTTAATTGCGTATTTTTGTCGTTGGGTCTAGTCGTTCAGGCGGTAGCCATGATTTTGAAGTAACGTTTGTCTTTATTCTGGATTTTCACACCCTTTGGATTGTTTATAAGTTTTTTTGTTTGTTTTGTTTGCTTGTTTTTTTATTTTTTTATTGGTAAAATGTTGAATCTGATGTACACAGTGCATTTTTCGACATTTTCTATCAATTTTGTTTATAATGAACGTGGCAATAATTTCTTAAGAAGAGGAAAAAAAGTCTCTACCATAATTTTTCAAATAATTCTACTAGCCGTTACCAAACATGAAATATTTGCTAATCTTACCGAATAAATCAGGTCTACAATAGTTAAAATACCCCACGCTTATGATTTTTTTTAGCCAGCTTGGAAAAAGCGAGTCATTTTCCTTAATCCCTTTTTCCCGTTTTCTGGGAATGTCATCTGAATTATTTGTACCACGAAATCCATCTATCAGATTACTGCAAAACATCTTTCTCCGAAAGACATAATACTTTTCGTACATTGTGCTAGGTTTTCCTTGTACATACCTCTCCTCTAACGAATTGGACACCATTGTGGCATTCTTTTCTTAAATAGTAGGAACTCTAAGCAATGAAATTACTTCAACTATCGGTATTATTCTCCTAGGATTTTCAGTCGGTTTATTTTTGTAATTTCTTCAAAAGATTGGTATTCACTTTGTGGCGTCATTATTAATAAATGAAATAAAAATTGCTTTTTATTCACTACTTTATTAATATATGCATATCAAAATGATTCGAAAGCTATGCTTTCTTTTTCAGGAATATATAGAATACTAAAAAAGAATTTTGTTAGGTATAGACAAATGATAAACATAGAACACCATAATGAAAGAATGGGTTTTTATTTATTTTTTATTAATTTATTAAGTTAAAGAAATACATAATTTTTTTCACTTTTTAACCTAAATACATATAAAATTATTTCACTTTTTAACCTAAATACATACATATATGGAAAAATTATAAACATAAACATGATTAAAGTAGGTAAGTAATTAATCAAAAAATTTAAAAAAAAATAATGAAACATTGAATAAAATTTATTTGACATATTTGTAAAAAGCATTAAATTTGTGGCTCGCCATAATTTATAATAAAAAACAAAAAAAAAATTGTTTTAGACCACTTTTATTTTATTAACACTCAACCGGTTTAGGAAGCACCCTTCCTTCGTCAGGAGAATATTATAAATTTATGTGTTTTTTATTGTAAAAATTATTTTATTTTAATTAATATTAGAGATTAAAAAAGATATTATTAATTCATTTATAGTTTATTTTTCGTTCAATAATACATCCATCTCCTCACTTTACCCTGAATTAACAGATTTTGTGATCTGTTTTAATAATTGATCCATGAAATGTTGTTTTCATCAAGTGATAATGACTTTTGTGTGATGCAGTTCTGTTTTCCGATGAATCTTCCCAATTATGGTATATACACCTTAAATGGAAAGTTTTTTTTAACAGTCCATGATTTGTGAAACAACTTCGTTATCTTATTTAAATCGCATCTCTATTAAAGAGTACTACTTTTCTGTCTCAGGTCACCTCGATTTATGCCTTAATATCTTATCCTGACCCCAATGTACCCATTTTAAAGGTTTTTTTTTAATTCAACCAACATTCGTGCTTTTCATTAAGGTTCTAATTTTATTTTTCCGTCTTCGACTGAAAGTTTCTATATTATTCTTAGATTTACGTCTTTGATGTGAATAATAGTCGATTTTTTTAATATTCATCTTTAAGTAATGCAAGATACCCATTTAAAAATAATCTAAGCAAGCCTTCAGCCCGACAATTATTGTTGAGTTTACCCTTGATAGATATTACTTAATTTAATTCACAGGTAAAAAGGCAGAAAAGATTTATTCTGTATTACGTTTTATTACGGAACATCTCTGTCATTGTTATCGTAACTCTGACTCCTGTTACAGCTATGTTCCTATATTTTTCAAGTATTCTCAAATCCCTAGTATGGATATTTATACTGAATTAAATATTCAAAAGTTGTCCATGCTGAGCTTTGTCTAAAAATTTCATGAAGTCGACAAAAAGCTACAGGAAATGCGTGTTTTATCTTTTCTGTGAATTTGAATGCTCGCACGATACGTGTGATGTATGACAAAAGTTGATTTTGAAGTCCAACGTGATTTTCGATGTTCGAACACCATACTAAATTATTTAACCATAAAAAAAGTTGAAACACCTGCCAAAAAAATTTCGAGATGAATAGATTTTCTATTTTGTTCCTAGCTCTGGTAAACATTAGCCAAAATTCTAAGAATTATTATTTGAAGTTCCTTTAATATTTAAATACTTATTTAACATTATGACTTGCATACCTCTGAACCAAATCGACCCCTTCGAATAATAAGGTTCCATCTGGCATGGCAATGTTATGCGATAATGAGCCTTATAGTTGCTCTCCTTAGAGCACATTATCGCATGGCATTGCTATGTCAGATGGAATCTTGTTATTCCAAGGGGTCGAAATATAAATATAGAGATTCTGAACAATTGCTAGTACTAACCACGTCCACAGTATATTTATTTATCAGGATATTCGTCTATTATTTACACCCAATTCTTTTCAAACGAAATTTTAAAATATTTATGTCCACACTATTTTCAATATTGTTAATTGGTTTCCTAACGTCTAGTGTGATCTCTTAGATAGAAATGTGCTTAAAAATAAAAATAAATTCTCCGCCGTTTTGCAGGATGAGCTTAACAAACACAAACTTAAACAGACAAAAGCCCCTTTGTCTTATTTGAAATCTACAAAAAAGTTTCTTATGTACCTAATCTATCTATATATAAAAAATAAGTCTGTCTGTGGTTGGGTGGTTGGGCTGCTTTTCATACAAATCTACAGCTTTATTCCACACTTGACCATCAAAACAAGAGGAACGTCACTCTGTACGCGTGATTTCGAAAAACCACACCCATTCCCCTTTCTTCTCCTTAAAACAGAATTTTTGTACTTCTTGATGAAATTTTGAATAATTGACTTTCAAAGGAAGGAGAAATTAGAGGGTAGGGATAAGAGTAACACATGACGATACCGGGTACTTCAATAAGTGTGTTATATAAATTAAAAAAATATATAAAAACTGAAACCTTCTCTGAATCGTGGAGTTATATTTGGAATATGAAGTCATTACAGTATTTCAAGTAATACTCGCTAGTGGTCACGTATGTTTTTCCAATGAATATGTTACTCCCGTAAAAATATATCGACATCGACGTTGATCATCGGCTAGTCTAATTTTATTTTAAATTTTAAAATTATTATTTTTGTTGGTTGACTGAATTCTGAAGAACTTTGCTCAATTGTCGCAGGACTGCCTTTCTTAAGGAATCGATATTTTTTATCCCTTTTATTTCTACGGCTTTATGGATTCCGGACCTTTTTATAAAGATTTTTCTTGGGCCGGCGCCATCCTATTGGTTTTTTTGATAACCTTCATCGATATTGGCTGAAATTGTAATAGATTTGTCCCTTGTCCAATCGCACTTCTTACTGGGCTCGGTGAACTGTTGATGTTTCTTTTTCAGATGAAAAATACAAGATAACATAATACAGGGTGTTGCAGTGATGACTTTGGTAAAATATTATTTGCAGGTATTTGTTTGTTTTACGTTCACAAGTAATACGAAAGTTTCAGAAAATATGTAATTTACACTCTTATTTTAAATAATGTTTTCTGATAAAAATACAAGAACGATTTTTGATAGTAAGAAAAGACGTTCCTAAATTTATAAATATCTAGATATAATACTATATACTAATATCTAAATATCGCCAGCAGGCCGTTTAGGCGCTTTATTTAATAAAAAAGCAAGCATATTATATTTATGTTTCTTTCTCAATAAACTAATAAGTTCCTGGCTAAATATTGCTCTCTTATTAAACATTTTTTTTATAACGAATAACTTTTGTTACAAAAGACAACAATTAACCACGATTAAAACTTAATTAATTTGTAATTCAACATTCTGTACTAAAACTGTGCGACCCAATGCATTTGTTTATTAATTTATTAAAAAATTATTAATTTCTTCGTTCTTTTATACTCCGTTGAAAAGCAAAAGCTTAAAGGTTCCATTGAAAAGTGACTGGCGTTCGACGTTCCGTTATCTAGAAACTGTTAAGATGTTTTGTGTGCTTTCTCGAAAGACTCCTTGTGTTCCTGTGAAGGGTTTTATGCTGCCAGTCAGTATATTAAACAGTTGAAACTTCTCCGCTCTTAGCATCGGCGTTGACAACAACGCAGATAAAGAAACCAATATTATGTAACAACATTTCAAAATGCTATTTTGCAAACTTTGTAAATATCCTTAAAACCAGTAATTCCGACACGAACTCGTGGATGTCAATATTGTTGGGCCCGCATTATAAGATAGAACTTTAACCTTTCATAAAATTTGAAAGAGGTGTGAGTATTTGTTTAAATATATTTTTATTTCTAAGAAGCATTTAAATCAGTATAAAATCACGCACAATTCCATTCACCGAAGCTTAAGACATAACATTTCCGAGTTAACTTTATGATGGGTATTATTATCTTATTTACATAATTTTCATGACTATTTTGCAAATGTTACTATCTGTTAATAATATAATAAAGGTTTAGTAATTATCTAGTACGGATGAGATTTGATTTAAATTAAGAGATATATGCCATGAACAAAAACAATTTTTTTTAATTTTTGAGGCAACTTACAAAATTATTTGCGGGTTTAATGTATTTGTTATCTAAATATGATTACATAAATAAAAATACAAAAAACGTTTTTTCGGGTCGACATTTTAAATTATGTACGGCATAATTTGTGTTCCAACATAAATTGGTCGTTATTAATTTAATTTAAAGTCCACCTTAACACTTATTTTAATATTAAAAATATAAATTATTTTATATTACATTATATTTTCAAAGTTGACGGGGTAATTTTTTTTTTAATTGCCGTTAGCTCCCAAATAATTGCTAAAGGTGCCTTTGAAATCGCGAAAAATCAATTCTTTTATAGCCTTTATTTCATAATGTAAAATAAAAACCAATAAATTACTTCTAATCCGTACTAGATTTTTACTATACTTTTTGATGAAAAAAAATCATTAGGTTTAGGTAATTATTTCGACCTCAAATTGAAAATTAAGTTTTGTATGAAACAGGCCGCACAGCCGCTCCTCTTAATGTATCTACATTTTAACATTCTGCATGCGGTGTTCATCATAGTTCACCAATTACTGTTATGACACTTCTACTACATGATTGTCTACACTACGGCTTCAGGTCAAAGAAAGAATTCAATTTAAATTTTATCTTATGGTGTAATAGGCACTAAATGGGCTGTCACAGTAATAATTGTTTGATCTCTATATGAGTTACAATCTTCCTCAAAGGCAATTCACCTGCAGGTCGGACAATTTTGACGATTCAAACTCTTCAATTCGATAGACTCTCGTATGAATGCTGCGAAATTTGGGAACAAAGCTTTCGACATATTGGTCCACATACTTGGAATGACCTTCCATTTAGTTTGATTTTAAAAATTATTTTAAAACATACATATCTTATTTTTATAAACAATAATTATTAATCTAAAACACTTATCCAAATTGAAAAAACCTTCAGAGCAAAGATAAATGTCGCCGGCGGGACTCGAACCCGCACCCTTCTAATGTCCGGTCAGATGCTCTACCGTTGAGCTACGTCGGCTTATCGCAAACCCGCCAAGTTAATCAATATATACTAGTGTTCCATTCAATAATTACTGTTTTTATTATATTTTCACCTGTAAACAACCAACTTTATTAGTATGAGAGAGGCTTGTAACGGCTAAATCCCTCAAATAGATGGCGTTGAGACAAATTATGTCTACATTTTATTGGTGAAAATTGCTTTGACTTGTCAAATATTTATTAATTGATAAACTAAAGTTCTTAAAAACTTAAGACAAAATTTTTGTGCATAGCGCAAAGGGTAACAATTATTATTTTTATAAACAATAATTATTAATCTAAAACACTCATCCAAATTGAAAAAAACCTTCCGAGCAAAGATAAATGTCGCCGGCAGGACTCGAACCCCGCACCCTTCTAATGTCCGGTTAGATGCTCTACCGTTGAGCTACGTCGGCTTATCGCAAACCCGCCAAGTTAATCAATATATACTAGTGTTTCATTCAATAAATACTGTTTTTATTATGTTTCACCTGTAAACAACCAACTTTATTAGTATGAGAAAGGCTTGTAACGGCTAAATCCCTCAATAGATGGCGTCGAGACAAATTATGTCTACATTTTATTAGTGAAAAATGCTTTGACTTGTCAAATATTTATTAATTGATAAACTAAAGTTTTTAAGACAAGATTTTTGTGCATAGCGCAAAGGGTAACAATTATTATTTTTATAAACAATAATTATTAATCTAAAACACTAATCCAAATTGAAAAAACCTTCCGAGCAAAGATAAACTGACGTAAATTAAACAAAATTATTCGTCACATTTTCCAAGGCACTCGCCAGCTGGCGTCAATTTGAGTGGCGCGCCATCTGAAAAAGTATTGGCAAAGATATTTTTTGCTTTGGCGCATCGAATACTGTGAAAGAATATTTGATTCTTGTTGTACATAAAATAAAAATGATACTCGTAAAACGTATTGTATAGCATAGTACAGAAATATTTCACTCAATTTGAATCGTTATTAATTCCGAAAGACATCTGATATTGCATAACTGGAAAAGCAATTAAATTATATGAAAAGGTTAATCTGAACACTGACAAAAATTATGTTTTTGTCCAGAAGTTGAACTTTGTAGTAACGAACTAATTAATTAACCATCACGCCGTTACTCCACAGGGTATGTAGTATGCAGAGAGGCTAGACTAACACAGAACTTTATCTTCGCACACAATCCTCGCTTCGTACATCGTATCATACATACCAGTGGCGTGCAGTCCATAAAGGCTGAAAAATTGTGTCTACCTTAAGAAAAACAGGTTTAATTTATTTTTTCTTTATTTAACTAAATATTTAAAAACATTTGATGATTATATTTTTTAGGAGGTTTTTGTCATAACTATTCAATTGTTGTTACCTAATAAAACGTCGTCCAAAAATACCATCTTCCTAGAGATGGTATTTTTGCCTCAAGTTGGATTCATCACGTCGCGGATATGGCCCTCAAAAATCAACCCTACATCAGGCTCACATATATAATGGAAACGCATAATAATAATAATCGGATGATTTTTATGGCGCCGTTTTTGTGAAAAATCACCTCAAGGGCGCTGTACAAATATTACTTCCTATTCTTATATTATTCTTATATTACATCTATTCTACGATTTTTTTTTTTACATTTATTTTCTCTTTTTGGACAGGCTATCATTACACATTATTTACAGATCATATAAAGAGATGCAGTTAAACTATCAAAACTAAATACGGTTTGGTCTAAGTTTTCATACATGTTAAATTGAAAAAAAAAGAAGCTAACTACGAAATATTGCAAGACGCCAACACAAATGATAGAGTGTTTCCATTATATTCAAGAATGTATTTAAGCTAAGACAATGAATTATTATCCATATATTTTTAGGATAAATAACACAGAATACTCTTAAAAGGGGGGAGCGGCGGGGGAGGATGGTGGCCGGGGGACTGATCCATAACGCCCTCAAAATCTTCTTTGGCTTGGTGACGCCCCTGGGCGGCGTGACGGGACGGTTGGTGATGGTCTGCATGTACGCCAGGTAGCGATTGTCAGCCGGCTTCAGGATCTGGAAGGAGCACTTCAGCGTGTCGTCCACTGACATCATTGCACCTGCATTATCGAATTCCCGCAGTTGTTGGGCGCCGAGAAGTGGGTGACCAGTTGCCTCTTGGCAAAGAACTCATACCCGTCCTCTATCACCTGATGCACCCGGCAGATCAGGTCAAAGTCGTGCTTGTTGAGGAACTTGGCCACTATCTCAATGACGAAGGTGAAAGTGAAGTTCGTTCTCGCCCCAGCCGGCGGTGTCCTCGTTGGGATCGTACCACAGCAGGTCGGAGAGCAGCCCCTGGTCAGGCACTTCCCGATTATATACATGATTTTTTACAACCACCGTAGCCCGAACAGCCGTTGTTAATCACTTTTGGCACTTCACTAGTACATGTGGCCTTTCGACCGATGTGACTGATTCCCGATGCGTTAATTCAGAAGAACGAAGCAGATTTTAACTTAAAATATTTGGGTTTTTATTATAATAGAAGTCATACCCGATCTTGAAAAATTACACGCAGCCCACGCTTGCTCATAGAGCAACGAACGCTACTGATACATACACTTCTGTTATTGAGATTCTTGACATGGCTCGACTCAAGCATTTGATTAACTTGATCGTGTAATGTCTTCCATAAGCTTCTTCGACTTCAAACTATCATTCACTTCTGAATCATAGGAGTATAATCTCTCTTTTTAAAAAAATTTTTATGTAAATCAAATTTAATAATGCTATTATTAAGTTCAGCAAGTATTTTTAGTTTTTAGTATTGTGGCATCTGTTTCGGCATTCAAGGTCATTTTTAAACTGCGTTTAATCCACAAATGTGACTACTTATTTATATGATTGTATTCACTCCACCCCATTCTAATTTGGACGGGTTTTTTTAAAAAATGATTTATTATCGGTAAAACCGATTTAGTTAGAAAATAATAAAAATAATAAAAAATCTAATATGCCGTTTTTTTCTGTGAGGTTTTCACATTTATAATGTATTTCCCCGTATTTAACAGTAAATATTTTTTTATTGAATTATTTAAATGTCTTATATTGTTTTGATTATGTGAACATACTGAGAAGCGGTGAATATATTATCACATTATTAAATTTGATTTTTATTAAATTAAAAAAAAAAAAATTAAATGGAGTTCTACGAATTAAAAACAAAAAACAATTAATTTCGTGTTCTCCTTACACTCCCTTCTTATAATAAATTTATATGGATGATTTCCTTATCAAAAAAACAATAATCAAGTTTTTAACACAAATATTTATGGCTTTCCTATTAAGTTCTAACACTTCGATCTAATGTTTAATTCATGGAGCGCCAAAATCGACTTTTAAAGACTGGCACCCTCGCCGCAACTGCCCTCAACCGGGCGCAAATCCCGCTATCGTTTATTTGCCCACAAACAAGAATTTAAGAGATTATCTCCATAGAGCGGCTGCCCAAAAAGCTCAAGTAAGGTTTCGTGCGATAAGAGCTTTTGGAAATACCCATCTAGATATGAATTCATTGTCGATGGTTCATCCCTTCCAGAAATATTCCGGTGTTCGAAATTTCGTCATTTTCTGGCGCTGAATAGATAAACTGATAAAAGTGTGCTTTAGGCATGTCCATATTCTCCAAGTGAGGTCATTTTTTCCTTACTTCTGCTGAAATGAACAGTACGTT